>OMLC01096019.1:0-37748 GCA_900302585.1 Regalecus glesne | reverse complement strand
TTATATAAGGGATGTGTCAGAAGTGTTCTGGGATATGGGGCGGAAAATTGGAGTGTGGGTGTGAAAGAATTGAATAAACTGGTTTTGACAGAGATGAAGATGCTGAGGATGATGTGTGGAGTGACATTGAGGGACAGGATTAGTAGCTCGGAGGTTGCAGAAAGGGTGGGTGTAGAGTCGATAGAAGAGTGGTTAAGGAGACAGCGTTTGAGGTGGTTTGGGCATGTGTTGAGAAGAGGTGAGGATACAGAAGTGGGTAGAGTCTTAACAATGGAAGTGGCAGGAACGCGAGGGAGGGGACGACCAGCGAGGCGATGGAAGGATGTGGTTGAGAATGACATGAGGGTGATGGGGTTGGAGAAGGGGATGGCAAGCGATAGAGAGACTTGGAGGAGACGAATCCATGGACCGGTCAACCCCCGCTAGCGGGGAAAACGGCCGGAATACAAATCCTGTTTGTTTGTGTGTGTGTGTGTCTCGTCTTGCAGTTTTTAAACAGACAGTTCATCCCAGAGACCGGGTATGTCAGTATAGAAAAGGATCAAGTGGAGGAGTGGACAGTGGAGGCCCAGGTACTTAACTATCTTTTTGAGAACAGTTGTTACTGAAACTGGTCATACATTTCAGAGACCTGTGCCTCTATGCTCTCTTCTAATCAGCTTGTCAATGTACGTCTCGATGCTGTTTAGATGGTAAATGCCTTACAGCATCAGGCCCCAGTCCAGCTAGCTCCAGAACCACCCCTTGCAGGGAACCATGTCGACCCCTGCCAGACCGCTGACCCAGTGATCAGGAAGCAGGCAGTCCAAGACCTCATGGCCCAGATGCAAGGCACCTACAACTTCATGCAGGTGAGCACTTAGTTGGAATTTTGCTTTGCCGGATAGCACAAGGATGTCAGAGAATATAGTAGCATATGTTCCAACGTAAGGTGTCTTGCTTAAGGACAATCAGCGGATACGTTTGATGGCTTAAAGTCATGTGAAATCGAGTTTATTTGTATAGCTTAGAATGAAAGGGGCGGCCCTAGCTCAGCAGTAGATTGTGCCTCCAAGACAGGCGTCGCAGGTTCGATTCCACCATGGGGCATTAGCATTAGGAAAGGGCACCAGCCCTAATTCCTCATACTTGGTAAATGTGAGGCATAAACAAATGTGAGGTATTAAGTGGTGGGTAGACTAGAAAAATGCTATATAAAAATTAGCCAATTTACTATTTTACAATGACACCATCCAGCCTTACACCCTCAACCTAGATGATGCAAACCCTACAAGGAAAACCATATCAGGGAAAAAGGAGGGAGAACTTTAAGAGCAACTGAGGAGGGATCCCTCTTCCAGGACAGACAGACATGCAAGAGATGTAGAATGCACGAGTAGACGAAAGTTGCAGAATTACACTGTACAACCATATATTACACAGAGCAAAGTAATGTAAAATATATCAACTCAATATATAGATTATAACAAAGCAGATTTAAATGCATAGGGCTATAAAAATTACAACAGCAAAGCATATTGAATGAATCTGGGATAATCCAAAACGATATTAGGCACGCCACTGATCTGTTTAAGCCAGTGGGATCCTGTGCCAAAAAAACAGTTCCACTCAGTGGAGCCATGTAGAGAAATAAACTCCATATGCACATAAGAGAAAGACTCACCTACAGCATTCAGACAGAAGGAGAAAGAAGAGAGAAGTGATGAGTGATACAAATTAGTGATAGTAAAAAAATTATGCAACAACAATTTTGAACAAGAACAATACAGTAGCTCCAGTTATTTGCATTGTTGTACATATTTGCTTTTGCGTGGTCCTTTAAAGTATGGGACCTGGGTTGAAGGGAGATTTCGTCCACTTGCTACCCTGTCACGCCATCCTTCGAAAGCCGAAGCATTAATTGCCCTTGCATCTTTTCCACTCTATTCCCATAGGACTCCATGCTGGAGTTTGATGGACAAGCCCTGGACCCAGCTATTGTGTCTGCTCAGCCAATGAAGACTGTACCAACTGTGGATTTACAGCAGATGGGCTGTGCCCCGGGTGGGGAGTAGTAAAATTTATTTTATCCAAACAAATCTTAAAGCGATTCCTTAGTTTGGCTGATCATGTTGTAGAAAGTCTCTTCTACTCTGGTTTTGATGAATGAGAATCAACCATGAAACATCCTTTTAATAGCTTTTTTTTGGTATGTTGAATAGCCCACTCAGACTCCAGGCTTCCCCAAACAAGCACGGCTTCTGGACCACAAGAAACCTCACAGGTAAAATTAACATGGAGAATGGGAAACCTAATTTCAAACATAAGGAAATATCTGCAATCAGACTGCCTCTCAAATATGAATCCAGATTGTGGGTTTAGCAAAATAGTTTGTCCTGCCCATCCCAAACAAACAAAGTGCACTCTTGCAAATTCACAGCCCGATCCTCCCTTTGAGGCCCTTGGCATTTCCCATACTTGCTATTAGAGTACAGTGATATCAGTCAGATAGACGGAGCCACCTGCATGTGTGGAAAATCCCAAAATGAGCAAATTAGAACAGGGTCATCAACTCATCATAGCTATCCTTGAATGTGTCTGAAGGTCATTGAACTTTGTGTTGTTTGTCTCCCCCTTCACCTCTCCTCAATCCGTCTTACCCTCCCTCCTTCCCCAGGCCTCGATGTCTCTGTCGTCCGACCAGTCCCCTGCCCCATCTTCCCTGTCCTCTGCTTTCCCACCCGTCTCCAAACCCACCCACACCGGGGGGATCAATGTCAACGCAGCACCATTCCAGTCCATGCAAGCGGTAGGCTCTGTGTATAGGTCTGAATGTGTTGAATCCATTATATTGTAAATGGCAAGGTTCTATGTTCATATATGGCTTAGATGGACCATTAAACTCCAGACGACATCACACGAAGCAGAAACAGAAATTGAGTTGGTAATCAATAACATTGCTATTGGGCATACATCATTCTTTTTCCAAATCTATATCTCACTCCATTTTGTCCACTCCACCGAGAACCCTTGTTGTCTTGTGTCCATTTAAAGTTTCATAAACAACTGCAAGCCAATTTATAGGGGCCTTTATAGATAAGTTCCTTCCTTTCAACCCACAACTCATTAAAATGTTGTATGTTGTCATTTAGAATGGTAAAAAAACAAGCTTCACTTTTCACTTCGGTATTGATAAACTTAATCTTTTCACTGGGCTTCAACAGGGAAATCTTTAAGCACTCAAAGATCTTGTTATGCATATACAAGACATTGAACCCCTATCTGCTTGAGACAAGAGATGAAAATTAGCCTGGTGGCTAAATCTGGTGTATTTACGTTCTAAATATTCATTAATATACACTTCCCCTATAAAGGAAGTTATAATTTTCATTAGGGGCCACGGTAGCTCAGTGGCTAAGTGTGTGCTTCGAGAACTGATGAGTCAGATGTTAACAGGTTTGAACCCATTGTGCGGTGTCAGGAAGGGAATCATGCCTTTATTCCCCAAGCTCCATCTAAGTCCATGTCCACCCCCCACAATGTATTTAATAATTATGATGTAAAAATTGACCACATATTATTATTATTATTATTATTATTATTAAATTACGTTTTTTTATGGAAAAATGAATGTGAGTTTTTAAATTCACTCTGTCAAAGTTGATCAAAAGCATATGCTGGTAAAATAATTTGGTTCTTGTCAAGTTTTAATTTGAAGTGGTGGCATGGCTCAGTGGGTAGAACGGTTGTCTGGCAATCAGATGGTTGTGGGTTTGATCTTTGCTGTTCCCCTAACTCGTCAACCCTATGATGAACTGAAAACCTGTCCAGGGTGTTTCTAAGCCTTTCACTCAGTGAGTGGTGAGAAATGGTCCAGTTCCCCTGCGACCTAATGTCCGATAAGTGGTTGACGATTTATGGATGAGTAGTGTTATTACAGAGTGTTAAGGGGTGAATGCATTATTCAACAGAACTGATTAATCTTGCTGAGTAATGCATCTTCTATTATTTCAACTTAGGTCGTGTATATGTTTAATGTATAAAATATACATTGCTGAGCCAAAATGGCTCAAAATATTTGCTGGTAAAGCCATTTGATCCATAGAGCTTAAGAAATAAAGTTACAGTGTGAATGGATTATTTGGCAGAGATGCATGCAATTCTTGTTGGATATGCAGAACTTGGCATCTTTACTAAATTGTGGCTATAATTTTGAGTCTTTTAAAGGAATTATTTATTGCTAGACTTATTTGTGTTCTTTTCCAGTTATGACTTGACTGTTAATCTAGATAATGAAAGAATGTTCAACGGCATTCATTTTATATGTATATATATATTTGTTCAAAGGGTTTGACCTGAACCAGCAAATAAAAGAAAAAATGAACAGCTTACACTTTGCAGGAATCTAATTTTCACTATTTATTGTAACCACTGTGACGTTTTAAGCATCACTACTCTTCATCGGTTAGTATCTACTGTTTTTGCTTTGGATGTGTTGTGTAGATTCCCATTTTGTATTAACCTGAGCCAGGCCAATATAATTATAGCAGTTATCATTCATACAGGGTTGAAATAGTTTTTTATTTGCCACATAATCAAGGCTGGTGGAGTTTGTTCTCTGCATTTAACCCATCCTATTGTACACGAGCAGTAAGTGCTGTGAGCTAAGAGCATTCGGGGAGCAGTTAGGGGTCCGGTGTCTTTCTCAAGGACACCCCAACATGTTTTCTGCAGGGACTGGAGATCACGCCACAATTCTCTGACTACTAAATGATCGCCCTACCTCCTGAGCTATGCTGCCTCATTAGCAGTATCCAGTTGTTTACAATAATAATATATAATTTTCTAATGCAATGGTTTCAGATCAGTGCTCGATATTGGCCGATCAAGTTCAGCTGTTGGAATCAGAATTGTGAAGGGGAAAAATGATCAGAACAGCTTTAGTTCTTTCGCGTTAGTGTGGAGATTTTACAGATGCTTAATATGTCCTGTGTTGACAGCAAAAATCATTTCAAATCATATTTTGCTTCAATTCAAAACATTTTCTTAATGAAATATATGAAGATACTTGTGACTACCTTGAGCTCCCTGTGTTTGAAAGGGAGATGTATCATAGCATCTGAGGGCTTAAGACAGTTACTCCATTGGAGGGACTATACACAACAAGAATATTCAGCAAACCGTTAAATTTCATGATACTAAAGCAATTAGCTTGGTGTTGTTTGCAAATGATAAATTGGCTCAATTTTACATATTGCTTTTCTAGTCTAGTGACCACTCAAAGTGCTTTACAAAGTATGTCTCACATTTACCGAGCATGGTGGGTTACAGCCGAATACCCTTTTCTGACGTCCCACAATGGGATCAAACCTGTGATTCCTGAGTTGGAGATGTGTGCTGTACTGCTGAGCTACTGTGGCCCAAAGATGTTGTTGATATTTAAATGATGCCTAACAAAGTTTTAATGAAATCTGGGTTCAAACACTGACCCGGTCAATAAAAAATAAAAAATAAATCAGGTTATGATTATCAGATTTGTCATTTTAATAATGGATGTTATCTGCTGGGTTCACTTTGTCATGCACTTGAAAATAAGCACGGTAACTTATTTTTCTCCCCTGCTAGGTATTTAACTTGAATGCCCCTGTACCCCCAACCACTGAGAGTCAAGGAGACTCAATGAAGCAGCCCAGCCAGTTCCCCAGTGGCTATGGACAGGGCTTTAGCAGCCAATCTGAACATTCCATTGACCAGTCTGACCTCCCACAGGAGGCACTGCAGACAGGTGAGGAACTGGCTTTACCGACTTTGTTGATTCTGGGCCAATTAGATGCATACAACATTGGGTAGAGCGATATATTAAAACTACGTTTGAATAAAAAATGGACTAGTACTGTAACTGTATCTTAAGTTGAAGGCAGGTGAAAATAAAAATGGGGCTTATGGCTTGCTTGAAAATATTGTAATGATATGAGGCTGGCTGGCACAACTAACCGTTTTCCAGTGTTCAACAGATTTATAAAGCATTCTCCCTCGTTCCCTTCTGTCTAGTTGTGGGGGCGTTTCAATCCCAAGACCAGATCATGTCCTCCGCTGGGGGTCACCAGCAGTCTTCAACAGGGGCTGGCTTTGGGCGGTCAGGCCAGTCATTCTACAATAGCAGGGCTATGGCCAGGGGTGGACCCCGGAATCCTCGCGGCATGATGAACGGCTACAGGGGATCCGCCAATGGTTTCAGAGGTATAAACAACATCTGATATTTTCCTGGAAGCGTACAGGAAATAGCCTTTATTTATGATGGGCTACAGTGAGACTTTCCTCAGATCAAACTGTCATGACTTGCGTAAGCTTGAATCAATGCATTCTGTGTTTGGAGGACACTGGCAATCAAGGGAATCATGACATAAATGCTGAATCTTAATAAGCTTGTGTCCTTAATTTTCAGGAGGATATGATGGCTATCGTCCACCTTTCTCAAACACTCCAAACAGCGGTTATGGTCAGACCCAGTTTAACACTTCTCGAGACTATTCAAACAACTACCAACGGGTAAAGACTCCCTTTGTCATCAACTGCGCCTCTACACACCTTTTCCATGAAATATCATTATTGTAGTAATCTCGGGCTCAGTACTTCACCAAGTTATTTCATTATCAAATTTGGGGATGCCAGCAAACAGTCTATGTCTATGCAAGCTCCATAATCTAGGTAAGGAACTCACAGAAAGTTGAATCAGTTCATCTGGACACAGCGTTTCTACAGAGAAACCTTTAATCACTCATCTATCTATGTGACTCTGTAAGTCTTAACTGAGCTCATCGCCACCTTTATAAAAAGCACAGAGACCTTTCTACTAATCTATAGCAAAGAGGATCGGTTGACTAACAGAATCAGGTGTGTAAGTCCTTGGTTGGAACAAAGACGTGCTCCCACAGCAGCCCCCTCTGGATCACTTTGCATACCCCTGGTATAGACTGACGCGTTGGCTCTTCTGTGTTGTACAGTCCTCTTCGCCAGTCTCCGTTTGGTTTCCCTGATATACAAGTCATGGCAATCTTCCCGGTACAGAACAGAGTACACCGAGGCTATTCAGTCGGAGGCCCTCGGCCCGGGGCCAGCCGTGAGGTGATTGGTCCTGGCCCTTTAAGTAGTGTCAATAATTTAATCCTTGGCTGACGCATGCGCCGTCACCACTTTCACATCTCGCTGCGCTCTTCTAGGCACTTGTGTTGTGTTCTTGCTAGCACATTAGGCTGGTTAGCTAGACAAAATGTCTATTTCTACTTCAAAAGAATGAAACCTTGACTCAGAGAATAGGCAGTTCAACAGTGAATGGACAGAGAAGTGTGATTTCCTATCTGTTTGCGCCAGGTCGGTGAGTCCTCTCTCTATCGACTGCATATTGCTACGTAAAGAACATAACGTGAGAAGGCATCTTGAGACAACTCATGCTAACTGACCCCTTTGGCTGTGATGGTCGCCGGCTGAAGAGCTAGGGCATGACGCACTGTTTCTGGCTTGTACAAAGCAAGATATAGAGAGCTACATCAGTGTCGCTGCAAGTGGCGTGGATATTAGGCAAAAAGAGAGAGCCCGATACAGACGCAGAGACTTGTCAAAGAGGGAATGCTAGCGTCAGTCGAGGAGGTAGTTTCCCATGAGAAAATCCGAGCTAGTTTGATTGATTTGATCAACAAGATTCCAATATCAGACACTTCAGCCGTCAGAGGATCAGAGCCCCTTGCATTAGATGTTTCCCAGACTCTGGTGGGAAATGGCTGAATGCGGAGGTGATGTCTCCTGCGGTGAATGAATCAACAAATAATGGTGATGCAGTACAGCTGTGTCTACACTAGAGACTCTGATGGAGGTGCTTTCTGGAGGAACTGCTTTGACGCATTCTCTGGAGGGACACCTGACCGGTGAGCTAATATTTAAGGAAATTGTGTCAGTCTTTGAGCAGAAAAAGTTGCAAATGTTAATATACTAGTGGCCATGTTGTGTATTATCTCATAATATTTCTCAAGTGCAGTTGCTTTGTAAACAGAGACTATGTTGAAATCCAATAAACAAAGTTTAAAAAATGCTAGTAGCCGAAGGTGCATCCTTGATGGCCGGCAGGACATAGGGCCTGGCCGCTAGGTTTGCGGTCAAGGCTCCTCGTCTGAGGCAACTAGTAAACCTTATCCAACAAAGCCTTTTGTGTCTCCTCGCCGGATTGTTGTCGACCATCTGTCTCTGTCGGCCATTGGTGGTGCCGTCCATTGTCCACCAATGTTTCTGACGTGCAGCAAGTAGATCAAATTTCTTTTACTGCCTGGTTTTTTGATTTTCCATGTGCTAGAGAAGCCTTCTCTATGAACTCGATCACATGTTGGAAAGTGGTCTCATCTTGACTTGCCGTGTGTCTGCTGGATCTGCTCATCTTTGGCTTTCAAAGTGTCAATGGTTAAAGTCATTTGTCTCATTCGATCATTCATTCAACAGCTGGCTCTGTGGCTTCTGGAGGATCTTTTTCGCTTGGTGGCTCTTGACCGGAGATTTCATTTGCAGGCTCTTAGGTGTAATCCTGCTCTTTCTGCACCTGTGACTGAAGCTCAGGTGGTTCCTGTGGTCTATTACCCAATCCTCTGTGAATAGATACTGATCACGGACATGTGCATATGAAACTGATCGTTTGTTCAGCTGTTTTGCTGCTTAAGGGTGTGGGATACCTGCTGTCAGTTGAAACTGAAGGAGGTAATTAGATTAGTGATGAAATGTTTCTCCCAACAAATGCTGTGTTCAGAGCCTTTTCCCCTGTTTTTAACCAAGTCGGTGAATATTAAGGTTCTGTGAGGTGCGTGGGAGTTGTTTACTTAATCTTGCCCTCTGTCTCATCAGGAGGGTTATCAGCAAGGCTCCAAACGGGGAGCTGCCCAGGGGCCGAGAGCCTGCTCCCGAGGTAACGCCCAAGCAATGCGATCCTGAAGGATCCCTTGGACCATCAATTTGTGCCACGATGAACATTCAGAATTTTTGAATGTGCTCTCTCCCCCTCCCCCCTATTCTCACTTTTTAAACATTTCTTTTCTCACTGATCTTTTTTTAAAAATACTCCTTGCCTCCCTTATCCAAGTCAAACCTGCGTTAGAATTTCTAGATTCTCTTAACGTTTTAACACACACAGCGCTGAACTTCACCGCATTTAGAAATATCAGCAAGTTTCGGTGTTATAAACTATATAGATATTCCTGTAAACTTGAAAGATTTCATTAATTTATTTTTTGTACAAAATAAATGCAAAAAACACCCCTTCCGCTGTCGGTTCAATCCCATGAGAAGGTTTCGTTTTACTGCCCCATGCTGTCGGCCACTTTTTTTCCTCTTTTTCATAGTTTCAAATTGTTAACGTTGTTTTTTTTCACTCCTCCATAATACCATCACCTCTTTGTAAGCTGATATTGGTTGAGCGACTGTTTCAATAAAGACGTGTTGTACTACAGGCTGTCTGCTGCTGCTTTCTATTGCTTTGGACCTAGGTTGCCTGCTTTGTTTGGCCTGCATTTGGTATTTGTTTCAGTGTTGCTACTGAGATCTTAACTTTGTTTTGACTGTTCAAGCTGGTTGACTCACAATACTGGTGGATGTTTGCTGTCATGACTTCCTGCCTTTCTCCTGCCATACTCTCTGAGCCTTGCACTCCAAATAGATTTATAGTTTGTCTCCTGTCATCAGGCCATATTTGAACATTTTATTGGCTAATGTGACAACATTCATTTGAAACACTCCAAATTGTCTAAATCATTGGAATTAATTGGATGCTGTAAGTCCTTTAGGGCAGATGCTGATGTTTTTGTTCCCATCTGGCAGAAGACACTCTGTAGTGCATGGTATACTTTCACTGCTTATACTTTTCGAGCCAATCTGGCTTCTGAATTGATTTTTAGTGTTGGGCTTTTTTTTTTTAAAACTGTGACTATACAATTGTGGCATCGCCACTTTTGTGACAATTGTGGATATGCCATTAACTAAATGTTTTAAGCTAAATGCTTTTCAACAGCCTTCTACAAAGATTTCCTCTCATGGTGCATTTGGAGTTTAAATTTCAAACAGCAAAGCTTCTTTTCTCTTGATTTACTTTTGCCATGGTGACAAGTCTAAGCAGTGGAGTTGTGACAAATTGTTGTGTCTATCTGCTTGGCGGTTGCAGGCCGAGCAGGACTAGCAAAGCCCAGCCAAGGGATGAGCCAAATAGCCATGCAAGAAACCTGCTAATCCAGGATACCACTCGTTTCTTCAGCATCCCTCTACCAGGACCACCAATACTTTGACTGGACTCTTATTCGTATCTGAATCTACTGTGTTTTTGAAAACTGGACACAGTTTGTCATACCTTCACAACATGAACCTTTCTCCCTAGTATAACGTCATTGCACATAGCCTTAAACCTGATAAATCTTGAACATGTATAAGTGTATAATGGACTATTTATGATCATTTACACCCATTTATCATGGCTGTGTACACATACAGGGCCCTATTTAAAGAGCTATCCGCATGGGATAGATGGAATATTTCCACTTTTGCTAGTTAAACGGTGCAAAATGATGGGGATTAGGGTTGTATTTTGTCTCTTAATCAAAGGTGTGTTTTGGGGGTTACAGTAATTAAACCATGAAGGGTGTATTCTCCTATGCCCTGTAGAAACCAGATGCACTTTCACCGTGGCACATTTCTGTTTAAATAGGGCATTTGGCTAGTTGGGGAAACGGATCTCTTACTGCCAAAGTGAAAGGGTGTGAGTAGACCATCTACGGGAGTAGCAGGGATTCACCAGAGCTCCCTGTTTAATTTGCGTGGTCGTGCAAGGCTATTGCAGGACATTTTGAGTTTGATCAATCTCTGGTCCATTTTGGATAGGCTCCTCGGTTCGATGGCTCCACATGCACCCTCAGTCAGACTGGTCCATTTAAATGCCTGCGTGCATTGCCACGATTGGTCAAATAACTAACCCAATTTCAAACCTCGTTACTGCGATGAGGTCATGCTGATGGATATAACAGTTTTGAGATTTAAAAAAAACCATGATGTACACAATTTGAATGTTTTTAGTTGTAACATTTGCATGTTTTTGTGCAGCTGCACATCTCTTGTGTGTAACAAGCAGAGTGTATGCGTGCTGTGCACCCACCTATGTTGGCACCTGTCCGAGTCAGGTGGCCTTTCAATAGCAGGGAAGCACTGGGCCATTGACTTTAGACCAGGCTTTTGTTGATCAATAGCTCAGTCGCTTCCCACTGCATACGATTGCCTACACCGTGGTTTAAGTCCAGCGCGCCCACGCCCACGGGCGCTCAGAAGGCCACAAGTGTTTTTGGTATATAAATGATGTAAACGCTTGGACGGGACATGGCAACTGGGTCTGTCAGAAACTAGCAATGACACTTGCGCTGCACTTTCCGCCGGTGTAAAACAGGGCCTACAGACTCTCAATAGTCCTCTATATAGACCACAATAAAGGAAAATCAAGTATAAAGGGCAAGAATTAGCATGCATCACTGATTGTCTTTGATAGCATTCAGTAAACGAAGGGCAAATCTAAAGTACAGCCCTGAATACAGGAAAAGTCCTTGGACCTGTTCACTATCCTGAAGTCATCATCTTTGGCTGTTAAAGGTCTGTCATGGTCATATAGAAGCTTTACAATTGAAGCAATAGTCAATTCAAAATGCTGTCTTAATGTGCCTTGTGTAATGGTTGTATTTACAAGTTGCCCGTACAATACGAAGATGTTTGCTTTGCATTGCATATACATGTGATGGTTCAAACACTAATATACCAACATGTCACACAACTCGGGTGGAGGCTGGTTACTGCTTTATTGCTTATCAACCAAGCTACAGGAGGATCAGGTTCCAGCAAACAAAACCAGAAAATAAAAACACCGGTACATCTAGTGCAAAATGGAATGACATTGGTGGGAAACAAACATTTGGGACAGTTTATAAACTGCTGACATGGCGAGAGTAAAAGATTTACTCCATTTGTGAAGTGAGTACCGGTGGTGTAATAATGTATAGCAGCAACCGAGCTTTCTTTTCTCCAGCAGTTCGTGTCCATAGGTCTCCAACTATCTCAATTATTCCAATTTCGGAGGTAAGCAGGCACAGTGTATTTAATGAATTAAAACCGGTCAACTCCGACGACATATGTTCGACCTCCATTATGATCTCAAGAAAAACCACCTTAAAATAGAATTTATTCCCTCATCTGCTAGATACCCCTTTGACCTTCCTCAATGAAAGGGCATCAACAGTCAACACCTGCTTGCCATGGTCACGGTTTCTGTTGGCTTTAAGAAGCCAAATAATTCAATCGGAATATTACAGCAGTCAAGATCCCCCCAAACTCTCACCTCGGCTGGATAAAGCCACGCGTGCTTTGCAACTCTGTGTGAATAATGGAAGTTTAGATTGAATGCATAGAAGAAGGTAATCAACTTGTACACTTCTACAGCACAAAAGGACCAGACGACCTGAATTTACAGAAGATCAGAGTAAAAGTCCCACTCATTGTTCACCATTAGTTCCAGTTTTTCTGCTGGTCCAATCACGATACAGTTAGCATGTGCTGCCAGGAATGATAGTGTATTTGACATCGTATAGGCCAAGTGCAGTGGCTCCTATGGTCCAAAATATTTGAGATATCCATCATCAAATGCTTATCCAAAGTTGGGTTGCAGAGTCATGCTGGAGCCTCTCCTAGCACACATTGGGCCAAAGGTGGAAAAACACCCTGAACAGCTCACCATGTCATCACAGGGCTTGATCAGTTCGGGGTTCAGTGTCCTGCTCAAGGACACTTTGTCACCCTTGATGGAGGAACCAGGGATTTAACAATGATGAGCAATACTGTCACACAATACCAAAAACAAATCTATCACACACATGGCAATTAAGTGAATGGTAGAATGTATACCAGTGATGTGTGAGGAGAGGGCTATAGGGCGGAATTCAGAATCCTGAATAACTTAATCAAAATAGTTTCCTTCACATTATAATTAATATATATATATGGGGTCATGGTTCTAGTTGAAGGACTTTTATAATGAGAGTCCACATTTACATGTCGTGAGTAATTCCTACGTTGTGGGGGGTGGACACAGAGTAAGATAGAGTTTAGGAGATTAAAGCCGGATGCCCTACCCGATACCCCAGTGGTTTTGAACCTGCAACATCTGAAGCGTGCACTTTACCAATGAGCTACCGTAGTTCCTGTAGGCCATTTATTTTTAAAAAAAAGAAATTATTTTCCGTTCAAGTCGGGGATTGGAGGATGGATCCCACAGTGGGGCATCAGGAAGGGCATCCAGCCTTAACACACCCTCCCCCCCATGCTTGGGTAAATGTGAGGATACATTAAAATGCTTTGAATGCCTGTTAGACTAGAAAAGTACTCTGTAAAATTGAGTTCATTTACCAGTTCATTTCAGAACCAAACTATTATTTAGCCTCTCCAAACAGCAGTTCATCCACACACCATCACAGAATTTGCAGACAAAAAAAAGACACCACTGATAAGGCCTACACCTAACCAACAGAATTCTGAACATCAAACCATTTTATTAAACATATTTCAAACCATGATCAATTCTGACCAGCTCATACATAAACTTTCCACAAACATTTGTGTGTTAAACCAAATCAAAATACTTCTCGGTTTGATATTTGGCCTCATCGATGTCAGCAAACCAATTGAATTTATAGGGTCTGAAGTGCAACTTGATCTTCAATGAGTAGGGCAAATTGAGGTGAAGGTTACTCCAAAATTTAAAGAGGCCATTCGAAAAAGCCATGACTTACTGAAAACAGTGGTCAAATTTAACGCGATGTAAGCATCTGAATGACTTGAGGCTGGAAATCAAAGGTGCCCCCAAATGATCTGAGTGACATATTTTGGGACGAGCCATCTAAATTTAGGTTTGCATTTTGTTGGAACTTGTCTTTTGGTTCACAAAGCTCTTGATATTATAGCAAACTCACTCAAATATCTTTTACTCAACATGTCAAAATGTGATACTGTCCAGAGAATAAACTGTATAGATATGTGAGAAAAACCCATACAGCTTTACTCTAATATATTTTGATAGTCTGGAGTATTTGAAAAAGAGATGGTTGTCAAATCAGAAATGCAATACACTACACCAAAACCATGTCATAAATCAAACGGGCCTGAAACCAGAAGTCGTCAAATCAGCTTCATTTGGTTTCCAATTCTACTCTTTCAAAAAGCATGGAGTAGGCAAAAGGAAAGCTGAATAAAGTTACAATTAACTCTGTTTATGATCTGGCTCCCAAAAAGTCTTGTGAAAATTCTATGATTGCAATCCATTTAACGTACCCAAAATCCTTTGGAAGGAAAACCCAAAATACACATATTTCACAATCCATGTACTGAAAATCTGTGATCAGATTCCCTTGGGGAGGAGCATGAAAGTCGATCTTCTATCCCCTGACGGCTTCCATCCCAAGTGTTGGCTAGGGAAAACAACAGAGTCCAAAGGCATGGGGGGGACTGGCTGGTCTGCACTCTGGTGGTAAGGTGTAGCAGCATAGCTATAGAAATAGTCTGTAGTTGAGGGGCCATTGGATCAGACATGTCTACACTATGGCCCCATTCCCATCTGCTGGGTTAAGGAGTGCGGCAGGTCCTGATAGTAACCCTATGGTGCTGCATGTTGGTCCTGAGGAATTTCTATGTGGCCTGGGACCAGATCTTGGTGTAGTGGAGCATGGGGGAGGCGCTGGTTGGAAACATCATGAGTCTGAGCAGGTTCCATCCGGTCCATCTGTTGGAGTGTGTCCTGATGGTCTTGAGGTACTGGGTGATGGTCCTGGGGGAGGGCTTGATAACCAGGAGGTAACTGGTTGTCAACACCATGCAACTCTGAAACAGCATTTCCTTCAAGTGGAACAAATAACGGCAAGTTTAGAAGCAGAAAAAATAATATAATAAAAAAGTGTTCCGTAATCTGAAATGGCGCAAATCAAATCACTCACCCTGTATCTCTGGAGGAAGTTCTTCTTTCTGTGTCTTTAGCCGTTCCATATGTTCCACTGCCTATAAACAACAAATTTACACGTTTGTATCTGATAGGAATCTGTTAGATTCGTGGTTTATTGCCATCTGGGTCCTAATTTATGCTAAATGCAACTGGAAAGCTGGTCAAAGTGGCTGTTGTAAATATGTTGCTGCTGTGCTATACACTCATTTTAGAACTTAAATGTTTTATAGACCATTTGAGAAGTTACAACAATAGAATGGCCCAAGTCAAATGATAACTTCAAGCAAAACCGTCATATTTGATGTCATAGTTTGAAAAAAAGCATCATTCCAGACGGATCAATCAAACAAGAGGAAACACCCACTGATCATGCCGAGTAAACAAGGCTAATGCGCTATGCCCCCATTTGTTAGGAATGTTGGAGCTGAGGATATTGAGAAGATGACTCCTTACCTGCTGTAGTTCCATCTTCTGTGCATTGAGCTGTTCCTGTTGTCTCTCTAGTTCCTCTCTCTGTTTCTGGAGGTCAACTGCCTTCTGGTTGAGATCCTGCTCTTGCTGGACAAGGTGTTCCTCAAACTCCCTCATCTCCTCATCTGTGTAGGCCTGGTTCTGCTCCAAGGTCTGAGGGAAACAGGATGGGTGTGAATTATTTATCCTAATCCAAAATCATTGGGCAAAATGTTTTAGGATGAAATAATATTTGATTTGCAAGACCTCCCAACTATCTGGCTCGAGAAATTCCTTTTTCTTTGTCGCCACCAGGAACTCATCTAAGGAGACCAGTCTGTCCTTGTTGGAATCCACCTAGCGGAGAACAGGAGCAGTCTTTGGTGTGAGATCACTGGTGTTTTTTCCTAAAAATTCCTTGTTATAAAGCTCAAGGGAGCTTTTTAAACATTTGTGAGTGTATTTCACCTCATTCATAACATGCTCTCTCATACGCAGCCTCTCCTCCTCCATCTCTATCATATCGTCCTCTTCGTTGGTGGGGTCATAAATCTTCTCCAGCTGAAAGGACAGAAACGGTCACTGCCAATTCCTACCACTACCATGGAAATATCTTTCACTGCACAATATCAAGGACAGTGAAGGTCATTAATATGTTACATTTGATTGGACAAATAGCTGTAACTTGGATCAAAACAGGGGTTGGGTGGCTCAGTTGTAGAACAGACGCCAGGTTCGTATCCCTCCGCTGGACTGGGTAAACGTGAGACATTCATTGTAAAGTGCTCTGAGTGGTTGCAAGATTAGAAAAACGCTATTATAACAACAAGTCAATTTATCATTTACCCAATGGTCTGGTCATTGTATCTCTAACCATTGTCCAGCCATGATGGACAATGACTCCTACTCCATGTAAGACTCCCTCACTGTGCTGGAGAGCTCCTTCAGCGACAGGCTGCTCCATCAAAAGCGTGCGAAGGAGCATTATCACAGCTACTGGGAGAGCAGTGCTGGTTATTCAGTCTGACAGCTGCAAGATGGAAGGACTCCTTCCTTCTTGCAGCTGTCAGACTTTATAACCAGCACTGATCTCCCAGTAGACCACATACACGTCAAAACTGACAATAACTGGACTTCATACACTGCAGTATTTCACTGCAGTGTGCAATCAATTCTCTGATATAAATGATATGAATAATTCTGCGGGGAATTTTAACTACAGATCCTGGGGGCTTTTTGTGCCTCTGTTCTGCATTCCACTTTGTTTCTTTGTAACGCTGCAAATTTCCCCTTGTGGCACCAATAAAGGAATATCATATCTTACCAGGCTACACTGATATGCTAACAGAAATAGAAGAGCTATCACATTACCTCCTTGGTAAACAGTGCTTCTAGTTCCTGTTCATCAAAGTAGCCATCTCCATTCGTATCTGCACCATCAGGGAAAAGCAACACACAGAAAAAACTGATGGATAACTGTTAGGTGGTCTGCAAATACAAAAATTAATACATGGCTCTTGAAAAATAGGCATTACCTGCTCTGGTCTCAGACAGGAGAGCTTACCGTGCAGATTGAAAAATGTCTTGGGGTCAAAATCTTCAGGGTCCAAACCATCAGCTTCCTCCCAAACCTCCTTAAGCTGGTTCTGGCTACCCTGTAGCATAGGAGCAAATGCACTTATCTTTCACCGTCCTCTTTGTCAGCCAATTAATAATTCAGCATCAACTTTAAATGTAGAAGGTTCATACACATAAAATAAACCAGAGTACAAGAAGACCTGATCCTGTTATGTAGGAAGAACGTGGCTTTATTTGTGATCGCCTCATTGAGACCAAAGTTGGACGTGAAAGGTCAACAAAGGCCCAGTTTAGATAGACAGCCCCATCTGAGTATCAAAACGTGCCAAGATATGATAAAAACGTTGGGATGGTCTGTAGGTATCAAATCACGGCCTAAGTAGTTGTTTGTTTGTTTTTTACTTTGAAAATGGCTCAGACTACTGTAGGGGTAACTGTAACCATAGACAGTGGATCTCAATCCCGATCCTCACATACCACCTGTACTGCTGGTTCTCTGTTCCACCAGGTAGTTAGTTACACTCACCTGTGACTCATCTGATCACAACAGGTGAGTGTAGTTAACTACCTGGTGGAACAGAGAGCCACCAGTACAGGTGGTACGTGAGGACTGATGCCGAGAACCACTGGTACAAAACCTGCTCATCCCAGCTCCAATGTTAAGTTTCCTTGAATAAATTCTATTCTATTTATCTTTATTATTCTGTAATAGAGCCATCCATCCATCGTCAAGCGCTTATCCGAAATCAGGTCGTGGGGGAACTGGAGCCTATCTCCGTTCTCATTGGGCGAAAGGGGGGTACACCCTGTATAGGTCGCCAGTTTATCACAGGGCAGAGCAGTTAGGGGAACAGTGTCTTGCTCAAGGACACCTCAACATGCTTGTCTGCAGGACCGGGGATCGAACCTGCAACCTTCCGAGCCTCCCAGTGAAATAATTTCCCACGCGTACTTGTACAACTGGAGTAGCAATAAATATCTTGAATCGTGAAGTCTGAAGAGCTGTGCTAATTAGAATGGTAGTAGCCCTGAATCCATATTACCAGCCCCCATCCAGAGACATACTCTCCAATATCTTAGTAACTGCTGTGTCTTGCAAGGTAGAGAGGGAGAGAGTGAACCAGGAGTTGAGGAAGACAAAGGAAGTGGTGCTAACCTGGGATGGATAGACAAGTGTCACAGAGGACCATTATCTATCTCTCTGTGACTTTACCCCTCTTTGAAAAAGGGGGCCACAGTATCATTGCTGAACTGGGCAACTTGGAAGCAATTCTTCTCCCACAAGTCGCTGGGATCACCTCCGCAACCCCAATGTGGATACGGTGATGCTGAAATTGACATTATGGGCTCTCGTCAGCTGCCCATGATTTATGGGGACAAGACTGCCAATGCTCACTTTCCTTGTATCACGCAACATGGCCAATGTCCTTGGCTTCGATCTCTTCAGCAACCTAGGTTTCACCCTGTTGGACACTGCTAGCTCAGAGATTCCCGTCATCGCTAGTCACTGGGAGCAAGAGTGTCTTGGACTGTTCGACAGGCTGGGCTGTCTCACTGCCTTCTCTCACCAGCCCCGGTTACACCCAAAAGTAATGCCTATCATGCAGTCACTCCACTGCTCTCCTCTGGCCTTGTGTGGTGATATCCACTCTGAGCTACAGTGCATGCTCGATGACGGCATAATTGAGCAGGTGAATTCTTCACCTTGGATATCCAATTTAGTTGTGGCCAAGAAGAACAGGGAGCCTTGCACATCTGCGTTGATCTGAGAACAGTAAAAAGAAGTCATAATATCTGATAGATACACCTTGTCAACAAGTGGAGCTCACTGCCCAGTTCCATGGGTCCACCATTTTCTCAAAACTTGCCCTCCAACCAGGGCTATTCCCAGGTCCCCTCATACCCTGAAAGCCACAACCTCAAGGCTTTTATTGCCCACAAAGGGGTCTTCCGCTACAAGCATATGACTTTTGGGTTGAGCTTGGCTCCAAGTCTTTTTCAGAAAATCATGGCCTCCATCTTTGCGGGGATCCCAGGTGTGGCTGTCTACCTTGATGATGTTGTCTTTGGAGCCACCACCACAGGGCATGACGAGTTCCTCCACAGAGTATTATAAGTGTGTTTTTGGGCCTCAGGCATTGAGTATGTGGGATTCCATCTCTCTGCTGAGAGCATGCACCTGCTTCACTCAGACAAAGAAGAGAACTCGACAATGCCGTGTTCCAAACCTGTCTGGCATTACTGCGACAATGCCATTAGAACACCCCAACTCCAGATTTGCCAGTTATTTAGACACAACAGGACATTTTCAACATGCCAGTGAATATGGAGGGGAGCGATGCTTTGGAACATTTTTAATGTTGGCTTCCCAGTTTTCTCGATATAAATACCAAAGGTGTGCAGGTCAAGCTAGAAAGGTCTCTCTTGCACCCCAGCCCAGCTCTGACCACCGTCTGCAGCTGGTCATTATTCAATTCCACACAATCCCAGACATGCAGAATGTAATGGCAGCAGCAAGACGCAAAGTGGAAAATGGTGACATTATTCTGGAAGGAAGGAACATCTCCTTCTGTCATTATCTGTCTGCTGCAGTGCTTCAAAAACAGAAGGAGTTTAATGGAACTAAACAACAACTCAGAAAATGCAGGGTGGAATACGCCATGCTTTCCCCCACAAAGCTATGGTTGTCATTCAATGGCATGAGGAGAAATGTTATCTCTTCATCTGAAGTTCTATCTTTTACAAACAGCATAGTGAAGCAGACAGGATACATATCTGGACCCCAGGGATGGGTGAAGTTTTTCATGCTATGTGCTGGATCTAGCAGTTTACACCAGCTGTGTGTGTGCCTATTAGCAGACTTACAGGGTGGTTGACTTTCGGGTGGTCTGCGTGTTTCTTCTTCATCTCTTCATAATGCTCCTCCTCTTGTCTCCTCCCCTCCTCATCTAGTGTCTTCAGGTGTTCACGTCTGTCGTGCTCCTTCATCATCTCGTACCTCTTGAATTCCTCATGTCTCTCTTTGTCGTAGTTCTCCAGGTCATTAGTGGCCTTTGAGGACGAAATGCAAATGCAGAGTTCTTCTTTCGACTTTGTTGTGATCAGTAGAATTTCTCATGCAAGGTGTTTGGTGTAAACTGTTCATTTCATACAAGCTGACAATGACGTTTTTTTTAATAGTTTTTAGAAACTGACAAAACTTACAGATTTGATGAGCCGGTCAAGGTCCTCAACTTCAAACGTGTGTGGATTCATATGGTTTAAGTACTCAAATTGCTTCAACAGTGCCTGGTGATCCACAGCCACATCTATTCAGTGGAGAATTATTAACATTAATCTCACATTACTGAAGAGAACCTAAGTCCATGCTATTCTACCTTCAACCCACATTCTGCCCTCTACTGGACTGGCTATGTGTTGTTGGTACCTGATGTTCAATGAGCACATGTACCGAGATCTACATCAGAGCATACTGCAGCAGCATAGTGATATAAACATGATGGCTTTCTCAGATATCACTAGAAGCTGGTGGATGATGGAGCTGCGACCAGACACAAAAGGACTACTGTTGAATCATTTACACACAAAGACCTGCTGCTGTCTTAAACCAGGTTAGTTCTTTGGAGGTTAGCAGATTATCATGTATCTAAAATTTTGTTTTCATGACCAAATCTTTTTCCCTCCTCTTTGTGCAATAGCTTTTGTATGTATATGCAATTCATATACTCTCGTGTCCTTTCTATGATCTAATTTTAATTCTAAATTTTAATTAGTATATTATTGTGTGCTAAATAAGACATGATTATAAATATCAATTTAATTAATGGCACCATGTGGCATGAAAAGTCAATACTCCATTATAACATTACAACAGCTGATTTCACATCTTAGTCCTCCCTGTCTGGTTGAAGATGTGTTAATCGATGGGCAGCTATACTGTTGGGTTGGGGTGAAAACATTGACTAACCTCTAGGGTACAGACAAGATACAGATGTGGGTCATTTTCAATCATGACTGCATTAAGGCCCACGGTGAGAGCATGATCAAGTACTACTGATTTGATGTAAAACATGTCATACACTAAGAGGCGGCATAGCTCACCATTCCCCCCCTCGAGGTCCTGCTTGGCTTTAATTAGTGTCCGGAGTCGGTTCACCTCTTGCCTTTTCAGCTCATCCAGTTTTGTCCTGACATGATGGCTGACAAAGTCCAGCTCTTTGGCCAGCTTCCCTTGCTAAACGACACATCCATGATGATGCAATGGTTATCATTGAACACTAGGCGTACAAACCTCCGTGTATATTAAATCTCAACAAGCTGTGGAATGAGCAACATCTTAAATTAGATTGATAAAGTAATCTATGTTAGCACTGCAAGTCTACATTGCATGTACACTTAAGCAATGTAGACTTGCAGTGTTAATTTACTACGAGGTTTAATATAGTAAGTGCAGTACCTTTATGTCTTCCATGTCAGTGTTGTGGAGCTTCTCTCTGAAATGCTGATCTTTTTCCAGAAAATCAATGACTTCTCTCAGGTAACGGTCATAGTGGAGCCCAGTGTCCTGTCATATGAAATGAGCAACATATCTTAAATGGTCTATTTAGTGCTGCTCACAAGTACTCCCTTAATGATGATCATCCATAATTTGCCATATTAGGTACGACTTAAGGCTACAATATTTGTTTTACAATCTCCTTCATGTTTCTTGTTCCTCTTAATATTAGTGGTCATGCTGTTGGTTGTATAGACCTAAAACTGACTCTTACTCAGTCGGTAATCATATTAATCACAATATCTGCTCATCAAAAACTGTTGCCTAAGATGTTCAGCTGTGAATGATTAATGTTACTTTATTATTACAGTATTAATATTATATATTCTCCATAATTGTCATATCCTGTGGATGCTCTGTGGTCCACATGCACAGCACAGACAAATTTGATTTTATGTGCCTGGTCCTTTGCAAGTATGAATCTGCCCCCCCCAAAAAAAAGGAATACATAGACAATCAACCAGCTTAAAATCCAGAAAGATGAGGCCCTCATGTGTGATTTTACAAAGACAGCAAACTGCTAGCTGCTCTGCTGTCAAACAGTTAGCTTTTCCTACTCCTTCCGGCATTTGAGTTGTTGTGTTCATCAGTGATTACCTCAGCCGCATTGCAGAAAGGTTTGAACTGGACAGGGTCCATACAGTCTCTTAAAAGCACCTTGGGTGTTGTTACTCTCGTTTCCAACATCAATAAAACAAGGGTGCAATGAGATTTTTGACGACCGTGACAAAACCTTTGGTTTCACGTCCAGCTCTATTTCATCAGCCATTTGCTTCAGTTTATAGATGTTGGTCAGACTGGCCAGCATTCTAAGACTGACACTACATTAGGCTGGTAAAAAGCAGTAGGGGAGAGACATCAAATACTTTGGTCTTACCACACTCGCAGGGGGTTCTTCAGCTTTTTGCTCTGGCTCCTTGACCTTCGTCTTATCCATGCTGATAGGGACTGCCTCCAAACACAACAGCTGGATTGCCAGCACAAGCCAGCTGCTGGTAACGAAGACCTGACTCCAACACATCTAAAATACAATAACAGGAAAGATTGTTCAATAATTACACTTCGTGGCTCTACTTTCAATCTGAGTCTACAAAGCATTGGGGATGGTCTCTTGATATGGCGTTGCACCCCATTTGCAATGAGAACAGCCTCAGGGCCTGGTTTCTTTGTACTTGGACTAACTCGAACAGGTATTTAGATGTGTAACAGGATGCTCGTCCACCAACTGGAATGCACTGGCTGAAAGTTGATTAAATAAATAAATAAATAAATGAATCCCTTATCAGTCCCACAAGGGGAAATTTGGATTTCTCTGTATTTTTGACCCAACCTATTGTATAGGAGCAGTGAGCTGCCAACATATGGCGTTCAGGGAGCAGTTAGGGGTTCAGTGTCTTGCTCAAGGACACCTCGGCATGCTATATGCAGGACCGGGGATCGATCCTGCAACCTTCTGATTGCCGGACGACCACTCTACCCACTGAGCTACGTCGCCCCTCTGTACCCCAAATAATATCTCAAACCCCCAAGTTGTTCAACTGCATTGAGATTTGATGACTGGAGAAGGGATGCTTTTTAACTCAATTCATCAGCTAATCCTATTGGAACCATGTTTCTAGAATGTTCTAGATTATCTAGATGGATATTTCCTCTTTTTCTGTTAAGAAATATTGGAAATGGAATATTTTGATCACTACTACTACCTTTGGCTACCCCCGTTAGGGTTCGCCATGATGGATCATCCATCTGCATTTCTTCCTGTCCTCTCCATCTTCCTCTGTCACATCAGCCACCTGCATGTCCTCCCTCACCACATCCATAAACCTTCTCTTTGGTTTTCCTCTTTCCTGGCAGCTCCATATTCAGCATCCTTCTCCCAATATATCAGCATCTCTCCTCTGCACATGTCCAAACCATCTCAACTATGCCTCTCTTGCCTTGTGCACCCACTACTCTAATATAATAGGATAGGTCAAATGTAGAAAACAAACTCCACTGGCCTCAGTCACGTAGTAACAAAATACTTTCACTTCACATAGCTGGTCTCACCACCATCTTGTAAACCTTCCCTTTCACTCTTCCTGGTACCCTTCTGTCACACATCACCATGACACTCTTCTCCACCCACTCCACCCTGCCTCCTCTCTCTTCCACACTCCCTGTTACTTTGGACTGTTGACCCCAACAGTATTTAAACTCATCCACCTTCCTCACCTCCTTACATCCTCACCATTCCTCTGTTTCCCTTCTCATCTACACATACGTATTCTGTCTTGGTCCTACTGACTTTCATTCCTCTTTTCTTCAGTACATATCACCACCTCTCCAGACTCAACTCCACCTGCTCCCTACTCTCACTAGAGATCACAATGTCATCTGTGAAGATCATAGTCCATGGAGACTTCTGCCTAATCTCATCCATCAACCCGTCCATCACCATTGCTAACAAGAAAGGGCTCAGAGACGATCCTTGATGTAACACCACCTCCACCTTGAACCAATCCATCATTCCTACCTCATTCTGTCCTCATACATATCCTGCACCACTTCTCCATCAACATTCTCAAAGCAAACATCACATCTGTAATGCTAATCAATGCTAGTTAGAAATAAGATTATTTCTGAATAGTCAACTTTTTGAAATAAGGATTGCGCCGCTCAAAAAAACATATTTGTAAACAGACACACTGCGGTCAAGAAAGGATGCCCCTACTTGGCAGAGATGTTCAGATATGTGTGGCATATATGCAAGCCATAACCATGTGGTTATGCTTTTATTAAGGGGAACACTATGGGATGAAGAAGCATGGATAGAATCACACAATTAACTTTCAATACAGACACAAAATTGAGGATATTTTTTTCTCAATAATCCAGGTAGTATTAAAAATAATAATAATTTGAGTCAGATCATCTGGACATAAATATCACGTCCACATGATCTGACTCTGAGGTATGGGATCTGTCAATGTCAATGTAACAGGTATGTTCCAGTTTCCCCACGACTCCAGTTCGGATAAGCAGACGACGATGGATGGATGGATGGATGGGTCTCCATACACAAGTTCAATTTGGTGAAATAAGCAGAACTTCCTACGGCCATTGGCTGCTATGCCTACCACTTGCAAATGTTCAAGTGAATTTTGCAACAGATGTGGTGTTGGACAGCAATTTGATTAACTATTGGTGGTCTATTGCTCTACACTATATGGGTCAGCCATATTTGATCGCTTTTATCAATATGATTTTATTCAAACACTGGCCTGGCTGGATGTCACTGGAGTTGTGGACTGTTCCATATTTACATAGGACACTGCTGAGTGTGGAGCAAAATTAGTCGCATACACACATATTTAGCACTTGCTATCACTGCTGCATTCAAAAGGAAACCTCACTCTTAAGCATCCTCCCCAAACGCACACGAATCCATGTCCGCATTGTTTTGAGCTTTGAAAACGATCTGCAAGCTGTCTCTTGTCCTCCGACTGATGTGGACATAGAGAGCCTAGTAGGTGAGAGTAACTAGAAATCAGAGCTTTCACACACTTCCCCCTGGTCAGCCCCTAAAGGAAGAGCTTCCTCGTTTTAAGGAGGATCTGAATGAGGTCAGCCACGACAACCATGACGTGACCGCTCTGTAACTGCTAATGTCCAAATTATTGAAGCTGACTTATGTAACACATCATATCTCCTGTAATTGTGGGCCAGTTAGCTCAGTCTGTCAGTCAGTCCTCCTGTCTGTCTGTCTGTCAGTCTGTCTGTCCCTCCCTCTCACAGGCCACGGGTTATGACGTTCGGTCAGTGGCCGTAGCAGTAAAGGTTAGCCAGTAATTCGCATCACTATTGACAGAAAATGACGGTTGAGGAAACAGACACGCGTACTGCCTGATCAAACATTAGCGTTACTGGCCCTCGACACAAGCCCCAGCATCCAGCCTTATGTAACGACACAACAGTACAACGCCATGGTTCTTACTTTATCAAGCATCCAAGACGAGTTCCTCTCCCGGTCTCAGACGGCGCTTCTCTGAGGGACGAAGCTGAACCCAGTTGGCTGGAGCGCCGGGGCGAGGTAGGTTGTCGATGCGTTGCGATTGGATGAAATTCTGAAACCCGCCTTTTTTAAGGCGGCGTTTTCATGTTGCAAAGATTTGTCTCCGCTGTCAGTCAAACGGGAGAACGCCGAAAGCACGGTGCGTTGCAGCGAATCGTACGTGGCGGAGTGACCTCACTGCAGGTACGTGTTCCATCATAAGCGGCCGGAGCAGGTGACTGACTCAATCACAGCCAGCCCACTCAGCCGTCCTGTGGGACGAATGGATATTTTGAAACGTGAACTTACGAGTGCGATGATATTGATGTTGATAGTCATATTGACAGCAATACGACGTGGCCACGGGAATAGTTTTATTCCATTATCTTCCATTAGTCAAATTCAGTGTTTTTAGAGGATGAAAACGGTTTTAAGATGAGCTGTAGCAGGTCGACGCCTTAAGAAACACGTCAGACGCGCCTTGGTAGACTTTTGAAAGTCTAACGTTTATATAACAGTGATAGTCAAGTAATATATTCCAAGAGAAAATGTTCTCTAGGAATATATATATAGGCAATTCATCGTGTTTGGCTTATTTTGGGACGTCTTGGCGCCATGCTGGAGTGTTAGAAGACATTTAGCCATTCACAAATCTTCTTCAAATCTATCTGGGATGCTGAAAATGTGAGAATCTTTGAAAGCAGTTAATGGGAGAGGCTGAGATTATGCTTCCTATCACGCAACCCCCAAACGGGAACCCCCTCGAATCTTGAATCCATGTTCAAGATATGAGGAATGGATGAGAAGTTGAGAGAGATGAGACTGAGGTGGGCAGGACATGTGAAGAAAGGCATAGGCAACATGGGAAAGAAGTTGTATGACCTGGTAATACCTGGCAAGAGAAAAAGAGGAAGACTAGGGAAAAAGATGTAGAGACCAGGTAGAGAAGGACCCCGGGGGGGGGCTGCAGGAAAGGGATGATTCAGGAAAAACAAACTATGGAGGGCAAAAATCGACTGCGGTGACCTCTGGGAAACAGGAAACAAGCTGAAAGAAAAAGCAGAAGTAGAAGGTCTTCTGGTACGAGCACAGGAAGTGGCTCAAACCCTCCACCAGGGGCTGCTGCTCTGATATGCAGGCTGAGTTTACCAGTTGAGGCAGTCTGTAAGAAATTACACAGATGGAGGAATAGAAAATGGTTAAAAAAAAAAAAAGGTAAATGGACTCGTTCTCATTTAGCACCTCTCTAATTTAACGACCTCGCGAAGAGCCGTACAATTAATGCTCCGGCTGATGTAGACTGAGACGTTTCAATCAGCTGAACTGGTCATGATGCTGCAGCCCCTGGCCTCGAGGGAGTCAGGGCTGGCCTGCTCCCCATGCCAAATATTGGCCGTGACGGACTTACGCACACTGGTCATTGCAGTGGTCGTGGGGTGCTTTCACTTCAACGGCAAGGCTAAAAGAAATCAAAAAACAATAGAAGAAGACATTCTCATTCAAGACAGGGGCCTCTCGTGGAGATGTACAACAACCGATTCAGCTGACACCAAAAGATGTCTCACAACAGTAACTCAGCATGAAATAACAGAAGCCTCTGTCACAAGTGCTCACAATAACTATATGTTGAGTTATGGTGGACTGTTACACAGCAGTGAGCAGGAGCCGAGGATTTATGACCCGATACAGCGTTCCTCCTGGTGTACTTCCCTACGTGCAGGAAAACGTTCCGATTATATCTAGAGAAGCACATCACCTATCCTCACCAGCATCTGAGCTGTTAGACATCGGAAGGGATGAGTCTTGGCAGTCCGGGATCCCCTCCACTGGCACAGGTGAGCTGGACAGGACCGGCTGCCGTGCCCTGAGGATGGACAACCCTGTCCTGTCCCTGAGTCTAGTGTCTGACTGTCAGAGGGGATGTGATGGGTCTCTGATCCGGCTTCTGCAGCCCCCCCCCCCCCCGCGCCTGTGATTCAGCAGGAGGAGGAGGAGGCTGTCGAGGAGACAACAGTAACATTGAGTCACCTTGCTGCATTGTGAGCGTCTTGCAGAGGAGAGGCAGGAGTCAGCAGCACAGCACACTGCAGAGCTGCACACGGCCGCGCACCACCTGTGTGTAGGACGAAGGCCTGCGTGGGCTTCTGTGGTCTCTGTGTGTGTGTGTGTGTGTGTGTGTAAGGGGTGGTGGGTAATGGGAAGGAAGGGAGGATGATGAATCATGACGCAAGGTCAAAGAGCCGTAATCAATTGAGTGGAGTTCCTGGCTGAATACGCCACGGTGTGATCTCCCCGCCGACCCCGCGGTTCATTCTACTGCCTGTTTCCATCCCCCCTGGGTGAAGCCAAGATGACTTCTCACTGATCGACACATCCAAAGGGATAACAGGGATGGGTATCGGGGTCAAATTAGCAGCCACATCGGTCAACGTAACATTTGTAGCATCCATATTTCACATACGGGTTGTTGATGATGCTGTCTGACAGGATTCGTGGAAATGCCCACCGGACTCCATTCGTTAGCACCACAGGCTCCCTCCAGAGCAGTGGATTTCTGCCAGCCGTCTCATCAGGAAACTGACCTTGTGTGAGTAACACTGCTGTGTTGTAATTCTGTCAGTCAGCCCGCGACGTAGTGTCCTTTGAATTCAAGTGCGAGGCTCTGCATCGTAAACAGCTCACAGTGTGTTAGGTGTCAGTTACTTGTCACTTATTTGACTGCTGGACAAACCATGAGGTCCGTTCTCGTATTTCATGATCAGTTTCCATGTTTTGGGGGGATGGACACAGAGTTTAGGGGCGGCATGGCTCAGTGGGTTGAGCGGTCATCTGGCAATCAGAAGGCCACAGGTTCGATCCCAGGTCCTGCAGAGAGTATGTCGAGGTGTCCTTGAGCAAGACACTGAACCCCTAACTGCTCCCTGAGCACCATGTGGTGGCAGCTCACTGCTCCTATATAATAAGATGGGTTAAAATGCAGAGAAATCCAAATGTCCCCTCGTGGGACCGATAAGGGAATCTATTTTATATTTCCCATGGAGTTTAGGGGATTAAGGAGGGGAAGCCCGTCCTGATGCCCCGCGGTGGGTTCAGTCCCACAACATCTGGCTCATCGGCTCCCAGAGTGTGCCCTCTACCAATGAGCTACTGCAGCCCCGGACTTTTAGACTAACCTCTGACCAGCCAACCTGTTTTTTGTGTCCTGATCTTTGTAATGTGTGTGTGTTTCTTAGCATGGTTGTCTGTTCTATTGGGAGTAATTAATTCCCTTATTGCACATGTTTCATGCACCATACAAAACCCGTCTGTCTCAGACACGCGGGATGTGTTTTTATATCTAAGCAACGTTGAAATCCGGAGTGGATGCAACCGATCACATCTGTGGGTCACCTTTTGTTCTCAGGCTCTAGTCTGAGGTGCTCCTCTTACTAAGCCATGCACAGAGGCCAGGCGCTCACCAAGTCTGAAGAAGAGTTTTACTACCCCTCCGCTCCAGTTAAAGGAGTCTTCACAACCCACTGGTTTAATCTCCCACAATGACTGAACAACAGCATGTCAGACAACACATGTGAGCACAGCCTTCCCCCAAAAGGCAAGTAAATAAAGTTTATTTAGATAAAGTTGAGCAGGGTAGAGTTGTGTTGAGTAAATAAAGCTTAATTGAATAAAGTTGAGCAGGGTAGAGTTGTGTTGAGTAAATAAAGCTTAATCAAATAAAGTTTAGCAGGGTCAAGCTTATTTAAGTAAATAGAGTTGATTCAAGGAAAGTTAAGGAGGGTAAAGTTTGTTTAGGTAAATCAAGTTGATTTGATTGAATAAAGTTTACGTAAGTAAAGTGTAAGTAAGTTATGTTTATTTTAAAAGCACATGGTTCAAAAGTGATTCACATGCAGTCCTGAAAAAATAAGAGTTAACGATAATATAAATAAAATGAAAATTAAACAGGACACAGGAAGAAACACACCAAGCAAAAAAAAAACAACCACAAGTCTTTGTAAAGGCTCACTTAAAAAGATGTAAAAGATTCTACAGATCTAAAGGATTGGGGAAGATTATTCCAGATATTTGGGGCTAAAACTACAAAAGTGTTTTAGAACTGCGAAAACTGGTTCCCCAGGTGGCAAATGGTGGCTGGTCACTGCTCCTTTACAGTAGGATGGTTTAAATGAAGAGAACAAATTCCACAGGCCTGTGTCATGTGGTAATAAACCAGCAATTTCATACATCTTTTTTTTTTAAAAGATGCGGTCACCCTTTGTTTTGCATTTGGAGTGGGGGGATGGACAAAAGACTGAGGTTTGAGGATCAGGGTGGTCGGGAAGTGGAATGAGGAATGGGGGGATCTGTTTGCTCAGGAGCTCTGTATAGTTTGGTTTGCCCCTACAAAAGACTGATTACCTCATAATGAAGCCTGGCAGGGAGATAATTCTACTTTTCACTTTCAGCTGTTCGACATGCGGGCATCTAGTGCAACCAGATTACTGCACATAAACTGCACAAATCTGAGATGGAGTGGTGGAATTTGAGGAACTAGATTTCTTATTACCAGTGATGCCGTCACAGTAGAGACAAAGATGAAATGAGGCCGCGCCGCTTTGGTTCTTTGGGCTCGTTCCACACGGTTCCATTCCTCGCACTACAATGACATTGAACGCCGCTGGTGTTCACGCACCCCCAAGTTGAATTTATGGGCGGTGTAGGGAAATTAGGTGAGTCTTTTTGATGCTGTGTAAGCGTATTTGAAATGTGTCCCAGGTGGGAAAGCTCTCCGCCCTCAGTACATGACTGCTGCAAGAGCAATGTAAAGATGACAGGCAAGGGCCATAATCTCTAATATCACTTAAGTTCATGCACATGTCCATGCACAGAGGTGCACAGGGCCAGACCTGGACAGACCGTTATACAGGCACTGTGCAGAGGAGTACATGCAGATCCCAGGTGCTTTAATGTATCATTACCCGGACATTATACGGCTATAATGACAGCAAAGTGAGGTTTGCCCTCATTACAACAGAGATGTGTGCCTCTTCAATTCATGCTCACTGTGGAGGTAGACACAGGTAGGATATTAATGATATAACATATGATAATCCCTCCATCCATCTATCCATCCATCTATCCATCGTCAACCACTTATCCGAAATCGGGTCACAGGGTAACTGGAGCCTATCTCGGTCCTCATTGGACAAAATGTTGGGGTACCCCCTGTATAGGTCACCAGTCTATCACAGGACAGAGCAGTTAGGGGGACCGTGTCTTGTTCAAGGACACCTCGTCACGCTTCTCTGCAGGTACGGGGATCGAACCTGCAACCTTCTGATTAACAAACGACTCCTCTACCCACTGAGCCATGCCGCCGCTCTAATATAATAATAATAGTAATCATAATAATGAATAATAATAACAATGGCTCTAACCAATTACTTATTAAATGAATAAAAACATAAAATCTAATCACCTTCAGTTTCTGAGAGAATTAAGAACAGCTTCCTCTGCAGATGACACAAGCTCACTTGGCTGTGGGGGCGACTGGGGACAACTTTTGGATACGGGAGGATGTGAACTGAAAAAAAATGAAGAGTTGGTTTGATTCAAACAAGATAACAAGAGATTTAAGCCAAACAAAACTGATCATATTTAGGAGAGTCTACACATGTGCTCTGTTATTTCCATATTTTTTGTGTTCCTGCTTACATGTTTTATTTTGTTATCTTAATATGCTTGAAATCTTTAGAAAATGATCAACGGATTCTACAAAATTATGTTAACCTAACACAGTTTGTGGTAGCTTGCCACCGTGGGAAGGTTTGGATGCTGCAGAGTTCAACAAGCTGTTGCTCCTGAAAACAAACTCCACTGCCCTTGGTTGTGTGGCTAATAAACAGTCTAATCTAATCTAATCTAATCTGATCTAATCTAATCTGATTTGATTTGATCTAATCTAATCTACTGATGCAAATTTGAAAAGCTGTTGGCAGCCTGTATGCATATGTAAGATGTAAATTAACACCAGGTTGATGTGACTATTTGAGAGACTGTTCTGGTCTTATTACTTTGACTTTTATACCCTTCTTTAATGGGAACAGTGCAGCCGAGACAGATGCTCAGCAGGTGCACACTTAGAAAGATTTCAGTGTCATCAGCGGTAGTTTTGCACACTGCCAACAGCGTCCAGGACAACGTTAATCAGCATGTCAGTGTTCAGAGCCGAGGGTTGTCTCACCTTTCATATCATATTCACACAGTATCAAATGATATCAGTCATGTTAGGATATGCACACATGTGCACCCATGGAAACCCTCAAACCGTGGACCCCCTCATAATGAACTCCAATTAGCCCTTGCTGTTGATTGGTCACGTGATTCTCTATAATGAGATAACATTGCCAGTTGGGCGAGGTCAAATGACGCCGGAGATGACGTAATTATACACCTCGGTCTCCACTTCCGGCGATCTCTGCGTCGCAGTAGACTGACTTACTGCCAGACCCTTCTGTGATGTGATTCAATGAACAGCCTTAAGTCACACTAACGAGGCGGATACCAACCACGCTTGTGCCCCACCAAGGCCTTCTGTGTCAGAGACGCCGCTGATCCGGACTCCCACACCGCTCTGGTGCCGTGCTACCTTTCGCGCCCTTCTCTGGCGCCATTGACCAGTGTCTCCGGAAGTCTCCAGAAGTTCCCGCCGGGTAACAAGTCCCCATACCTGGATCGTTCCTGTTGGGTCAAATGTCGTGTAGACTGTAGAATACGCTTCCGTTCAATCCAATTAAATTGGATTTTCTTAATTAGCGTTTTCATCTCCTAATAGCAGCTTACGGGTTGTTCACTTGGTTGCTTTACTGTTTGGGGTTTTAAAGACGAGTTCACTCTGGCAGGCGAGGCTTAGCGTGAAGTCATGAGTCCAGCAGCGACCTGTGGGATTAGCATGTGGTGTAAATCCCATTGTTGCCATGGGCCGTTTTCACCTTCACATCACCAGCTGAGCTGAACGTCTGCTATCAAAACCACGATGCCGTTAACACAGCCCGGCCTGTTTCACAACGGGTACCAAACTCAACACTACAAAGGCTTTTTCCGTCGGCGAAGACCGCACTGGACGCCGTGTGGAGTGGAGGGGCTCTTTTAAAAAAAAAAGTCTGGTCCTCCCCTTTAACTGAGGAGCAGCCCTTCGCGGTGGTCGGCTCCCAGAAGCGCATGAGGAGCACAACGCCGAGCCGGGAAGGAGATCATGGCGGCGCCTCCGGTGCGGGACGCCTTGCCGGACCACTGGACCTACGGAGTTTGCAGGGACGGCAGGGTCTTCTTCATTAAGTAAGCGGTTTAAATGGACATCTATGTGACATATTCACGTCTCATCACCGCTAGCTGGTCGCAGTTGAACTGTGCTTTTACCCGTCCGTGCAGTAACAGGTGTCTTCTTTGCAGTGATAAAACTCGCAACACTACTTGGCTGCATCCTCGTACCGGCGAGCCCGTCAACTCGGGACACATGATACGATCAGGTGGGCCTAACATTGAGCATCGTTGCAATCATAACAGTTATGATCATGCTGAGGCTGTACGTTTCGGTGGTGTACGTCTAAGTGTGTGGCTCTCCTGTCGCAGATCTACCGAGAGGCTGGGAGGAGGGCTTCACGGATGAGGGAGCCAGTTACTTCATCAAGTGAGTGGCTATCCGCATACTTGGTGTGTGACCGTGAGAGATGCGCTGGGCTGTGCTGCGGGATGTCTGGCTGCAGGACTGTTGTGTGTGTGAGTGTGGTGGAGTTTGCATCTCCGCCATGCTGCTGACTCTGGCTCTGACATCAGAATGTTGCATTTACATCTAGCAGAGCGAACAGGTTGATCAGTGATTGGACTGAAATCAGACCACACACACACACACACACACACACACACACACACACACACACACACACACACACACACACACACACACACACACGCACACCCTTCACTGTTAAACTGTTAATGACAGTCACCAAAGTTCTTCACATGCTCTGTATTTATAGATGCTGAAGGGAAGAAAGAGTTATTCCTTCTCTCTTTTTGTTTACATTCATCCATCTGTCCATCCATCCCAGTCTGTCTTTCTCACAGTCTCCATCTCTGTGGTTTATTCTTTGGCAGGCATATTTCCATGTGCATGTGGTTGGGAAGTGTTTGTATGAGTGTGTGTGTATGGTTATCAGTACGTCTGTGTGTGCCTGTGTGTGTGTACATGTGCCTTTTTAGTTCATGGTCACGTTGTAGCTGGTTGCTAAAAGACTTACTTTCGGGGTAACCTAGCTCAAGAGGTAGGGCAGTCATCTAGATCATTCCCGGCCCCTGCAGAACGTATGTGAAAGTGTCCTTGTGGAAGACCTTGGGCCCCTAACTGCTCACTGCTCCTGTATAATAGGATGGGTTAGATGCAGAGAACAGGTTTTGTTGTAAATATGTACAATGAGACATAAACAAAGCTCCTTCTTCTATGAATTACATCCACAAAATGTCTGTCACAGAATCTGTTGTTGTCCCACCTAACTATAAAAAGGCCATCAGGTCCCCATGAAGTCATGACGCCATGCCCCGTAAGCCTGTGATCAAATGAGACGCCTTCTTGTCCGAGAAGTGTTTTTTCAACTGTTGTCTGAGAGTTCTGCCTGCTGTCTATCCACCCGGATGCCTTCAAATCTGTGGAGAACCACCCTGAGCAGTCAAAGTTTAAAAATGTTCAACTCTTACCAGGAAAATGCCCGATGACACTGCTGTTGCTATTCTTTGCTGTCCAGCCAGAGGAGTAAAGGGGATGGGCCATCTGAAAGATGGAGGAGAAAGAGGTGCTCTCCACATCTGCAAATTCTAAAAAGACAGATCTGAATTAAGAAGGGAACCTTATCTATAACACATATTGATGAAGCTGGAAGTGTAGAGTCATGTAGCTCATTCACTTATTACTCCTGTTAGCACACAGATCAACAGATGAGTCGGTTGGTGCCTAACCACAAGATGCTGAAAATGCATCCAGTTATAGTGCTGTATTCATTCATCCATCCATCCATCCATCCATTCATCGTCAATTATTTATCTGAAGTCAGGTCATGGAGGTATCAGCTCCAGCAGGGACCCCAAACCTCCTTCTCCTGGCCACATCCACCAGCTCTGACTGGGGGGTCCTGAGGTGGTCCCAGGCCAGGGTGGAGATATAATCCCTCCACCTGGTCCTCAGTCTACCCCGTGGCCTCCTCCCAGCTGGACGTGTCTGGAACACCTCACTAGGGAGGAGACCAGGTGACCTCCTGACTAGATGCTGAACCTCCTCCACTGGCTCCTTTCTAGGTAGAGGCTCTACTCTGAGTCTAGCCAACAGACACTTATAAAGCTCCTGAAGATGCCTGTGAATCCCTGGACTTTGAACTCAAAGTTCAGGACATGTAGCTTGACTGGAGAACCATGACAGTGAAACAGTGCCTGGTCCCACTGCTGTCCCACAGTGACAGAAATGATCAAATGGTGCCTGAATGTAAATCTTCAGGACTGTGTTCGACACTAGGAGGTGTTCTGTGAGTGAGGTGCTCTTTACAGAGGACTTTCCATGGTTTAGGGTTCATCATCAGGTGATTCTGGGGATCCATCTGGTTTGAGATAGTCCAACACTGACCAGTGAAATTCACCGGGCTGTGCTTTTCTGGTCAAATGCTCAACTCAGCCTCGGGGACTTTCCCAGAGGTTCTGCACTGAGAACAAACACACTCGCACACAGACGGACAAAGGATTGGGAGATGTGGGGGAGTTGGATGTCAGCTGACCCTGTTTGTGTATATATGTATGTGCATTGTGTGTGTGGGTCTAACAGGGAGCTTGAGGTGGTGGTTGGGGGGGGTCTTTCCCACACCAACTCCCTCCTTTGGAATATGCTAGAAATGTCAAAACAGACACACACGCGATGACCTCCTGGTGGAGGAACGTGCAGGGTAACAGAGTTACAATGGGTCGATCAGGTCCCACACAGCAGCACTTACTGTCTGTCTGTCTGTCTGAGTCTCTGGGTGGAGGGAGGTTGGATGTAGAATAGGTAACAGGACGTATGAGGTGTGTATGTAGGTTGGAGGAGACTTTCAGTCATCACCCTCAAATAGAAGAGCGGAGATGAAAAGGGCAAGAGGGCAGTTGAGGAGGGAACAATTAAATGGAGAGAAAAAAAGAAAGAAAGAAAAAGAAGGAAAGAGGAGAAAGTGGGAGGAGTGAAAAGACAGTTAGGATGCAGGTGTTATCTAATGACTTGCAGCTAAAGGCTTTCCCTGGATTAACAGGGACTTTTGATATGATTTTAAAGCAAGTTTTCCAATCCGTCTGTCTGTCTTTCTCCCTCGCACCCTCTCTCTCTGAATTTCCAGACAGGGTGTAACTCTGATAACTCCGTACTTGACCACTGATAGTAGCACATAAGCACTGCACTGGACGAGAGAGATAAGAAAGCACTGGAAGAGATCTTCAACACCTCTCTCCCTCCCTCTCTCTCTGACTGGAGTTCTTATAAACATCCCATTAACATTACTGTCAAAGTGTTTAAACTCAAACAAACCATTCCATACATAGGAGCTAACAGCTAATAGCTGACTTGAGGTCTGTCTGTGTGTGTGTCTCTAAACTGACTCCAAATTCCAAGGCATGATGGGAGTGTGTACTGATGACAGGTATGTTCCAGTTTCTGGACTTTTACTTTCACACACACACACACAACACACACAGCACACACACGCACACAGACGGCTCATTGTATGATGGTGCGTGTTTAGAAGCCGTTGTGGACGTGTGAGATTGCAGCTTCATACCTTACAAGCTCCCTGATAACCTCCTTTGCATTTCTTTATTCTCCTGCATCTCCTCCATCACCATCTTCTCCACCTCGTGTCTCCTCCTCCCGCCTGATCCTCTCTGCATCTCTAGCACAGCATACTGTTCTGCCATGCAAGGAGGTGAGAGGGGAGGTCATGTGACTTCTGTGTTTGCCGGCTTGACTTTCTCAAACCTGATATTCAAGGCTAGTCAGATTTAGTATCCAAGTATCATACATCCATTGTCAACCACTTACCCGATGTCAGGTTGCAGGGCCATGCTGCAGCCTAGCCCAGCACTCATTGGGCAAAAAGTGGGGAAACCCCCATGACAGGTCACCACTCCATCTCAGGGCAGGTCGCAGGGATTAAAGTTGGATGCCCTTCCTGACACCCAGTGGTGGGTTCAAACCCACAGCCTCTTGTTAATCAGTTCCTGAAGCAAACAGTCTACCCCTGAGTTAATGTGACTCTAAGTTTGATTCCCATAGCAGAAATTTGACTTAGTGCATTGCTCCCAATTGCAAATGCAAACATTTGAGAGAGAGAGAGAACACTTAAGGTGAATCTGAGTTTTCTTAATTAATGTCAGTATCTCATCCATCTGAAACATGGCCATGCATGTCTTTTTCTCATAAGAATCAGGATCTGAGAGTTTTAGGTTGTTAGGCAACTGAACCCTGCCCCACCCCCCACTACCTCATATCATGACAGGAAATTCAGGTCAGGTGACAGGAAGGAAGCCATGTGGCAGAGCACCTGTGGCTGTGCGACCATGCTCCCAGGGGCCACGTCAAGAAGTTTCCTCCACTGTGACAATAGACTATTATACCTGCAAACAACGGCCATTATTACGCCTGCTGCCTTCCGTTTATGAGCTGCGGGAGTGAATTAAACCACAACACTCTCTCCAGACATCTCTGTAGTCCCTCCACTTCTGAAAGATACAGGCAGGTTCAGTTCAACACAGGGTTCTAAATGTCTCCATACAACAAAGCTGACAGCAGCACTGCACTGTGGCAGCAGCCCGTGATCGCTTCATTCTCAGTACATTCTGTAACGTATCAAATGCAACAATATTCTAAGGAAAGCATGTAAATCATAAATGCCTATTTTATAATTATGAGCCATGTGATGGATTGCTTACCCATCAAGGGTTTCAGATGAAATTTTCATTTTCATCACTTCATTCTCTGCATTTAACCCATCCCAATAGGACTTGCTCAGACTTGCTCATTATTATTTGTGTTGCTTTTTTAGATTCAGTTTCACGTCACACAC
>OMLC01096018.1:0-23461 GCA_900302585.1 Regalecus glesne | reverse complement strand
GAGAGACAGAGAGAGAGAGAGAGAGAGAGAGAGAGAGAGAGAGAGAGAGAGAGAGAGAGAGCGAGAGAGAGAGAGAGAGAGAGAGAGAGAGAGAGAGAGAGAGAGAGAGAGAGAGAGAGAGAGAGAGGGAGAGAGAGAGAGAGAGGGAGAGGAGAGAGAGAGGAAGAGGAAGAAAGAGAGAGAGAGGGAGAGGGAGGGGAGAGAGGGGGAGAGAGGGGGAGAGAGAGAGAGAGAGAGAGAGAGAGAGAGAGAGAGAGAGAGAGAGAGAGCTTTCTAAGGAGCTTCCATATACAGACATTGTTCTGCAACCTGTTGTGAAGTACACTAATGGCTTAATGTATGGCTTCCTGACCTGCTTATCTTTTTAGTCACCTGTTCCTCTCTTCTGTTTTCTGTCATTCTCTTAATAGGGTAAGTCTAAAGTAAACTAGTTCAAAATTTTACTGATCTAATTCTTTTTTCATCCTAGGACATATTTGTCAGTTTCTCCCAGGTGGATGGAATGTATTTCGTCTGTAACATTGATGACTTTAAGTTTCTGGCTGATATGATTCAGCATATCCCACTCAACCTGAGGTCCCGTTACGTGTTCTGTACAGCTCCTATCAACAAGAAACAACCCTTTGTCTGCACAACTTTTCTGAAGGTAAATATGGACAAGGGAAAAGGAGTAGAGAGGGGGAGGAATAAAACTTACCACAACAGAGAGACCGTTTCTAGATCATATGGGCAGGATAATTTAATCAAGTTATCACAGGGACATTGTGATTTGAGATCTGCCAGGAATATGTCCCCCAAATAAATTTCCATCTTTAAGAAAGTGATCTAGGAAATTAACGTTTGGGGTTGTGTTGCTCAAAAATACTTCAATTTTCTCACTATTTCACCTATCAAGCTATTCCAAAGTAAGACATTGCTGTTTTTTTAAATTGATTACGTTTTGTCTATAATGAGTTAATTTCTCCCCAGGTTTATGTAATTTACTATGTACTTTGAATTCTTAAATGCGTAATACTGTTGGGGATCTATTCATTCGGATATATATAGAGGTAACGCATATGGCCTGGTTTGATTTTGACCTCAAGCATCGTTGCTGGCGATCTGACACAGCTTAGAAAATTAGTAGAATGATACTCAAAGTAACACTTTCTCTGTTTGCCTGCAAGTTTTAATAATTTTTGCAATCTTCAGTTTGCCCGTCAGTTCAGTCGAGATGAGCCCCTGACATTTGCCTGGGTCTGTCGCCATGTCAGCTGGCCCCTCACTCCGCCAAAAAACATAAAAGACTTGGTCCACTTGGAAGCAGTTCATGATGTACTGGACCTATACCTCTGGTTAAGGTGAATTTCGATACTGTTGTTCTGACTGAAAAGATCAACATCAAGGAGCTTGTCTTGATGCATGCTCAATAATCCAGGTAGGGAAATCACAAAAAGAAGTGAATCTGTTCAGCTGGATCAGAAGTTCTGATCCAGCTGAACAGATTCACCTCTTTTTGTGATCAAGGAGCTTATTCAGTGTGAAGATTTTAATGGTCTCTTGGCCAATTATCTGTGGCTCATGTATAAACTAGTACAGCGACCATCTGCTCTTTTAGAAATGCCCTATTTCTCACTCAGTTGAAGTTATACATGCACGTATTGCATTGGAGAACAGATCCATATAGTACATTTTAGTACCCATCAGCTGTACTGGAGCAGTCTGGGGGTTCATTACTCTGCCTAAGTTGCTTTGGGGAATCTTGTTGCCCTTAATCTTACACACACACACACACACCGTTTTTTTTTTAATGACATATCCACTGATGTGTCAACAGTTATTATTTGTTTGCATATCCATCTTTCCAGTGGAAAGTAGTTAGCATTAAGCTCTACCTTATCCCCAGATTGATTTGAGCAGGTATTATACTGTTCAATTTCAGAATGATTCCCTTTTATAATTCATGAAACAGTCATGATGATAATGATTATATTGAATTTTATTGTTAACTTCATCCCCTCCTCTATTGGTATAGTTACCGCTTCATGGACATGTTCCCGGACACCTCCTCGGTTCGTGAGATCCAGCAGGAACTTGATGGCATCATCCAGCAGGGTGTTAGAAATATCACACGACTCATCAGAGCCACTGACCCACTGCAGGCAGAGAGTAACAAAAGTAGCATAGTGCCACCAAGGGGAAGCACTAGCAGTAGAGCCCAAAGAGGAGGGGTAAATGCAAGGAAAATGATGGATCGTTCTCTTTCCAGTCGTCTGGTACGGGATGGACTGTTAACCCCTGATTTGCTCAGACAGCTGCAAAGTGAGTGGTCTAAACAGAGTCAGACCCCAGAAGAGGAGGCTAATGATCAGAGCACATTAGGAACAGGAAGTCTAAATGATAAAGGGAAGAAGAAAAAGAAGAGATGAAAGAGGAACATCATTTTTGTAATCATTACATGTGGTTGATGGAGATCCCAAGGAGATCGGTGCTGGTTTCTGCACCTGGACGGATGGAAACCTCACATATTCCAGCTCATATTCACCATTAGCACAATGTGTTTATGAAAGATTGCAATAGTTGCTTTATTATCCGTTTCATGAGCCTTAACTGCTTGATACAGTCTTGGTACTCTTAAGGGATCAAGAAAACTTTCAAATGGTAAATTCAAGTCATACTTTTTTTTAAAGCAAGCATTTTCATGCTAGAACGGTGAATTTTTATGGTCATAGGACCTGGACTGAGATTAACACAAGATTATCACGTCATCTCAGGCTGTCACGTGATGAGCTTGTTTTGACCTGGGTAGACATCATTGTGGCTGATGGAGTTTTTTTTTTTTACGTTTACCTGCCACAGTGGATACTGAAAAACTGATTAGTTGAAGTTGGTTTCCCCATGTTAAAAATTCTTACTGGCAACCAGTTATATGTTTTGTCTGACAGTGCACTGAACATAAATGCCAAAAATATGTCCTCTACTAGATAGTTCCTACTAGGTATAAATGATTTTTAACCTTATGCACCGAGCATATAACATTATTTTCTGACATGATTGTACCCCTTATCATTAGATCTTTGAGAGACTTGTATGTGCTGAGCTGTCCAAAGGCAACTTCAGAAGCATTGCATCCCCTACAAGAGACAAAATAGAGGGGAAACATTGGCACATACTACGGGTTTAATGTGCAGGGTTTCCAAATTGACTTGGAATTTGAAAAATAGACTGCTTTCAGAAATAAAATGGTAGACTGTGTTTCACATATGAACTACTTTGATGAACTATTTTGAAATTAGTGTTCTGTTGTTGCATTCTGTTTTTGTACTTCAAATTCAACGAGTTAAACCCATTTCTACAAGTGTAATTATGAGATTCCATATTCTTACTTGTCGTTTGATGGGTGTACATGTAGGATAACTACAAGTGACTATGTCTGAATAAACTGTCATTTTTTTAGCCAATGTTTCCATTTCCTGACCATTTAAGGACAGTTTCTCTATATTAAAAGCTTTCAATTGATCCCTAACAGTTGAATGTTACAGAAGCCAGCTACATTATTGTGTACATTATATCCTATTATATTTAACAACAAAAATAACAGGCTGTTCCTAAATGAGTGTGAGTTAAAAGACATCTTTGATTCACTTGAGTAACCTCACGCTTTTTTGGGTGTGTTTTAGTTGTGGAATGGGAAAAAATCGGTTCAATTAGGATTATATTCTAATTTACTGTAATAAAACATTGTATCCCTGCTAATTGAATTCTGCTATAGGCATACAGTCCTGAATGCTAGAAGAAGCTAGAAGCTTAATTTGAAGTCCAAAATAGGGGAATCAGTTCATGTGGACACAACGTCTCTTGGAGGGGAATGTTTCACCACTTATACAGGTGACATCTTCAGTCTAAGATGAAGGCAGGCATCCCCACCCTTGTAAACAATACAATCCCGGTCCTGCACACAGCATGTCGAGGTGTCCTTGAGCAAGACACTTAACCCCTAAATGCTCCCCGAGCGCCATATGCTGGCAGCTCACTGCTCCTATACAATAGGTTGGGTCAAAAATGCAGAGAACAAATTTCCCCTTGCGGGACTGATAAGGGAATCATTACATTAGTTGCATAATGACAAACCAAGGATGGCTGGAGTGGATCAGTGATAGAGCGCATGCCTCCCAAGTTGAGCATGATGGGTTCAGTCTCACTGTGGGGCATCAGGAAAGGGTATCCAAACCTTATTCTCTTATACTTGGTATTAGGCATACATTGTAAAGCACTTTGAATTGACAAATCCATCTACTATAACATATGCAAGCAAGCCATTGACTGGACTTTCAATGGTAATGTGTACTATTTATAGTGTGTTGGGAATAGTTGCCATCACGGTGTTTTAGAATGGCGACGGATGTACTCAAAGCCACCTGCCCCTCGGTTCAGGGATGGTCGTTCCCCCTTCACGTAGAATAATGATATATTTAAGATAATTTCATTCATTCATTCATTCATTCAAAGAACACAATTTTATAAGGGGCGGGGCCAGTGGTTGTTGCGGCCTGGTGTCGCTGGGGGGCGAGTTCGCAAATGTGTGCACCTCGTCTGCTTCCAACGAATGTTCTTTCTTTTCTCGCTGAGCTGCCAAGAGAGTACTCGTGAGGCGAAGGCATTCAGCAAGATCGTTTGGTAAATATCCCATTCATATCACATCTGGTTAAAATATCTTGTTTTACAGTAGTTAAAAATTGGATTTAATGTGGTATTTTTGATTAAATTGTGTGTTTAGAATGTTTATAGGCTTTCGGTTGGTGAGTGTCAGGAATCGTGCTGCGTTGAGTGCCTGCGCTCTGGCAAGTCTGGGTATTTTCGAGAGCCGGATACTTGTAAAGTCACTGTCATATTTTCGCAGACGTTGCATTGTTTCATGCCTAAACTTGAAAGGAAAAAAGTTTTTCTTTCTATATTTTGACCAATTTGAATAAGAACCCCAAAGATATCAATTGCCCCCAGCGTGGTACAAGCTACATCAGTGAATTTCCGGTATAGGTTGGTCCGGCACTGATGTTATCCGGAAGAAATTACGAGCGTGAACTTGAAGTTCCCGCGCCCGCCAGACTAGGTCACTCGGGGGACCAATAGCTAGCGAGGACTGTAGCACCACTCAAGTAGATGGGTTACGCTGCATTTGCCGGTGATTTTGTGATATTTTAGCTTATCTTGCTTGAATCTATCCTAGCTATGGCTTCCAAGGGAGATGCAAATGCCAGTGGTGGCGGCAAACGTAAACACCATACCATATCCATTCAAGAGAAAGTTGAACTGTTGAGTAAACTGGACTGTGGTGTTGGAGTGGGTAGGCTATCTGAAACGTATGGCATTTCTACGTCCACCGTATACGATATAAAGAAGCAAAGGCCAAAGCTTATGAAATTCTATGCCGACCTTGAGGAAAACAAACAAGCGAGCAATAGAAAAACGATGAGGCCTGCTAAAAGTTCTGAGCACGATGAGGCGATGAAGAAGTGGTGTCGACAGCTTCAGAGTGATGGAGTGAAACTGTCTGGTCGCATGATAAGAGAGCAGGCTCAGTTGGTCCACAACGAATTAAAATTGGATTATGAGTGTATATACTCTGGTGGATGGCTTCAAAGATTCAAAAAGCGTTGTGGGATTTGCCTCCGTAAAGTGCGTGGAGAAAAGCCGTCCGTAAACCAAGAGGGAGCTAGTGAGTGTTTGAAAAATATGTTAAAGGACTTGTCCAAGGATGAACCTAGCAAGTTAACTCAGGAATGTATGGGTGAGTGGAAGGATGAATGAGTTTAGTGAGGAATGTATGGATGAGTGGAAGGATGAATGAGTTCAGTGAGGAATGCAGGGATGAATGGAAGGATGAATGGGTGCATGATCTTTTAAGAGTTGTAATGTATAGATACTTTTAAATGCTAATACAATTATCGGAAAGAATGAAGATGAAAACATGGCTAAAATATTTTCTTATGACAAGTCAGTTGACTTTGCTTAGATGAAAAGTTTTTTTTAAAAATTCCAAGAAGAATGTGTCCTGTGGCTTCAACTCCCAAGTCCCCTATATGTCCCACATGGAGCATAAAGTAATCCAAGATGAAATAATCAATTATGAAATAAACACTGATCATGACAGCCTTCAACTTACAGACCTTTGTGGTTAGCTTTGCAATTCCATTTACATTTAAAAAATTGAAAATTTGAGGGCTGCTTCACTGATATAGGTACAGTAGGGTATTTTGCATGATAGATGATTAATGAACACAATTCATAATAATGTACAGGTATCCATATTTGGACTTAAAAATGTATATATTTTATTTAGTTGTTTGACTTATATAAAATATATTCCAGATAATATATTATTATTATTATTATTGATAATGATACATTTTATTACACAAGGTGAAATCACATCAAAGCTGAAAGCAGCATAAAATATAGGCATAATATGTAAAAGTAATTTAGACGAGAGAGAACACTTACAAAAATTGTGTTTCTTTAAGGTTATGTCAATTTCTTGTGATTTAGACCTGCAATTTGTATAATTTGTGGGTTATAGTGATGAAGAAGGTCAAGATTAGGAACAAGTTTATGAGAGGGACACCTCAGGTAGGAAGGTCAGGAGACAAAGCAAGAGAGGCGAGATTAAGATGATTTGGACATGTGTGGAGGTGATATGCTGGTTATTTTGGTAGAAGGATGATGACTGGAGCTGCCAGGCAAGAAGAATTGAGGAGCTATGTGAATGTGGTGAAGGAGGACATACAGATAGCTGGTGTGACGGGAAGGTGCAGAGGACAGGTAGAGATAGAGAGTTTATAGAGAGTTTATCCACTGTGGAGACCCCAGATGAAAGCAGCTGAAAATAGTAGTAGTAGTAGTATCACAAAAAAAGCTAAATTGGCTCAACTAGTTACAAAGTCTAATCACAAATTTATCCAATACACAATTTTTGTGATTCTCCTACCTGCAATATTGAGAAGGTATCAAGACCACTGTGGTATTAATAGTGGTTGTGTATTGATGAAGGTGACCTCTGCTGGTTTGCCAAGACAGCTAACCCAGCGTGGCTTTGGAAAATCAGTGATGTACCTGTACCAAACTACCGGCTACACTAATTACGATACTGGGAGTGGGGTAGGAAACTTACCAATTGGGAAAGGCAGATGCTGGATAAATATGACAGTGATCATTTGCAAGTGGAGAATGGTGACCTGACCTAGTTGCCAGCTTGGTGAAGGATTAGTTGTCAGGAGAGAAAACTGGTGGTCTTGAGGGAGCCAGCGACCACAGCAACTAACTGATTTGTGACGAGGATCATCTTTCTGGCCATGGTGATTGTTCCTGTTGGAGATCTTCAGTCATCTAATGGTAAGTTCCAGCAAAATCTGGCACATCAAGAGACTGACATTAACTTTGACTTGTCATGACATGAGTATCAGTGAGATTATTATTACATATTGGACATAATGGTTTTGTGTTGGTGTCAGGAGTCGGGCGTTGCATGGAGTTCCAAGTGTGAGTAGCAAGATTGGAATTTGTCAAGAGCTCGAAATGCAGCAAGGAGATGTGTATTATAGAGCGAACTGAAATCAAGTTGTCAGCTCACGGCTGTAATGTAGCGGTCATGGAATTGTGTTTTCTAAACCGGAAAAAGGAACCAATTAGGCTTTCATTCTTTTGAGTAATGATACAAATATAAAGAACACCAAATGCAGCAGTTATGTCCAGTATGGTGCCTGATCCTACTGACTACAAAATAAGTTTTATGAATTAAATTGAAATATCTCAGACTTTGATTTATCGCCTGAATGTGTAGTTACAAAGAAACAGGGAAATCCGTAAATATGAATCCCCCTTTAAAAACATGTAAATCATAACATGTATGCATACCTAGCTTTAGATCAGTTACAAAATGTATTCTGCATTTGTTGTAAATGGGCTAAAACTTGCAGCAACACTGGCATGGTGCTTTAAAAAAAATAAGGTCAGTTTACGTGGACTGTTGCTGCATTCCTGTGATTAGGGATTAGCTCCCCTCAATACAGCAACACAGCCTGCTCTAACTCACTATACTATTGCAGAACTCGGCACTATTGGCTGGTTACTATGGGCGGTATGGCTCAGGAGGCAGATCGGGTCATCTAGTAATTGGAAGGTCACTGGTTCGATCCCTGGCTCCTTTAGAAAGCGTGCTGAAGTGTCCTTGAGCAAGACACTGAACCCTGTAACAGCTCCTCAGATGCTGCAGCTGCCCATTGCTACCCACATGACTTATTTTTATGGGAACCTGAGCCTTTTTTTAAGAATGAGGCTACTTTTTTCAGCTTTTGTGAGTGCAGGAGGGAGAAGGTGAAAGGAAATGTGTTATCTAGTGCAGGATAGCTCATTGACCAAAAAATGTGCAAGAGAAAAAAAAGACTAAATGGCCATAGTCCTAAAAGTATGTGTATGTTGGGGGTTTGAGAGACACAACCTTCCCTTCTCTCACTCCTCCAATAAGATGGAGAAAAGGAGGAAACGAAGGAGAGAGACAAGGGTGGGTTGGCTTGTTGGTTAATCATTGCAGGAAACCAGGGGTTGGCCACTACTTAACTATGCAGTTGGTCTGTCAGAGTTAAAGAGGAGACACTTGGAAAGACAGAAAGGGAAGAAAGATAGACAAACTGGAATCTGCAAATTACTTGAAAAACTGTTTGTTTTTTTGGGATGTATCTTTCTCAAGTGCACGTTTGAAACTCCAGCAGCAGAAGAAACAACACTGTTTCATTTGTCTTTACAGAACACCGGTTCCGGGAACCACAGATTTAGTAAGAGAAGGAGCAGAGCAATAACAGTGTGGACTTGCGTGGTGGTGTGTGGCGTGTCAAGATGTTTACTATTCAACTGATTTCCTTTTATTTCACCAAACTCCAAGAGGACCCCACCAAGAAGGTAAGAGACGCTCCACTGGATGGGAATGTCTTTCTTAGTCCATAATTAGAAGTCGTGAACCTGAATAGTACTTCTGGAAGTAATTGTAGTCTATCGATAGGGATTTTTTTAGAATGTTGCAGCAAAAATTGGAGTGATGCTGCATCCATCAAAAAGACCAAATCAATGTTTATTGTGGAAGAACTGCATGACTGAGGTGTACTAACATCATTTGGCGATTATCTTTGGTTGCAAATGGGTACTTCAAAATTTAGTCAGTTATCTGTTAATTCGCTACTAAAAAGGAATTCAATGCATTACTGTTTTCTTGGGTGAATTATGTGTATGCATTGGTAGTTGAAATTTATAATAATTGGCCTTTGGACTACCTTAAAAATGATACAGCCATTAAACAATAAATGGCTTTTGATATTGTCTTGTGCAAGTCACAATCAATGACATTTCAACCCAGATGCAATTCCTACTGGCAATAAAATCACTCATTAACAGAAACAAGGCCCTCCCAACTGGTTTGTTAGAAACTGTAACAAATGACTTCTATTCTTACATAAAGGCCATTTTCATTGATCACTGGCATTTTTCCAAAGAGGGTGCAGCATCATTTGTTTGGGGTATTCAATACTCATTATAAGTGAAGGGTCTGAGGGAACTTTGGTGTTTGGTGTTGTCCAAATCGAGTTTTGGTGCTTTCAAGTTTTATTTATCAAATGCACAGCAGTACAGCATGGCAGAAATTTTTAACAATGGTGTGTGTATAGGTGTCAGGCCAACTTCAATAAACTAGAAAATATTACATTAAAATTTGCTTGAAAGGGAAATCTAGGACTCCTGCAATGTACAAGCTATTGTTTGACAGTATTTACAGGCAAAAAAAACGCCACAAAAATCTCAAATTTAACAAACAACAGTTGCAATAGTTGAGGATGTTTAATTGATATTTTAAATTTACACATGCCTAGTGCAGAAATGGTATAACAGAAAAATGAGCAATGGAGAATGAGTTCAAATGAAGAGGTTTTCATTCATAGACCATAAGATTCCAAGGGAACCAGTGGTAAAAGGGGAGTTTCAGGGCCATGGTGACTTGACATTGAGCATATGTCCAAAGATTAGAATTGGGGATGGTTTCTAAAGTTGCAAGTGAGAGGATTTCATCCAGGTACATCCTAATGGTTTCGATGAGGATGGGACATGGGTTGACTTAAGGTAAGCTGCAGAGATAATGTCAAAGCATTATCTCAATACAACTGATTGATCATGTGTTGGCACCGTTTTAATCCTTGCCCAATGTGTCACAGATTATCTCACATTGTGCTGGGAAATGATTAACATTCTTCTTTGGAAATGTCAGTGCTACTCTTTTATTAGGGTAGACATTCACTGACTAATACCTATCCCAAGAGACTCAGAGAAAAACATTTTGTTACCCACACAAAATGTCATACTTTGTCAGTTGTATGGCTGGGACTTTGGCCCCTGGCTGCCATTACGGTGACATTATGACAAAGTACACTGGGTTAAGAGTGTGTGCATGTGTGGATGTCCCTTACTGTCTCCAGTTTGTTTACTTAGGGTAGAAATAGCTGATTCCAACACTTTGTCATTTTTGTTATTCATTCCCTCCATTTGACTAATGGTTCATGATTTAAAATGATTCTTAAGGGCATTAAGGGCTTTTTGAATGCAATCAGACAGTTCAAATAGAGACTCTTACTTTTCATGTGCCTACTCCATTATTCTCCACCTAATTTGCTAGTTTCATACTTATGTCATTAACAAATTTAAAACATTGACAAATTAAAAAGGGAATTTTAAACTTATGGTTTCCACCCATCCATTGTCAACTGCTTATCTAAAGTCTGGTTGTGGGAAGACTGGAGCCTCTCAGTGCTAATTTGGCTAACAGCGGGGAAACACACTGGACATGTTGCTTGTCCATCACAGGGCAGAGTAGTTAGAGGAACCAATTCTTGCTCAAGGACACTTTGACATGCTTCGCTGCATGGATCAAATGTGTGCAACCTTCAGATCGCCGGATGACTGGTCTACCCACTGAGCTATACTGCCCCAGTTTATGGTTTCCCATCCTGTAAAATGTGTTAGCTCCAATTTATAATAGTAAAACACCCAACATAGTTTGGTAGACTGAAGATGTTTAATGCCTTAAATGTATACCTGAGGTTTTAAAACATGTGATATCATGGTGCAGCATGGTGGTGCAACAGTCAGCACTGATGTGTCACAGCAAGAAGGTCCTGGGTTTGAGGTCCAGACCTACGTGGGTATGTGATTGTTAAACAAAGGCTATACAGCTACAGGTTCAGGTTTTTAATAAGACAACTTAAACATTCTTAGCTTTGTTGGCCTGTGGTGGCATAGAAGGCTAAGGCATTGTTAAGAGCATCTTTGTGTCATGCAGTTGTGTGTTTGAATCCCAGCTGCAGCGTTTCCAACTACAGCCGGAGGTCCATAGTTAGTGGGGCATAATTTGGCTACTCCCTGTATGGGGATAATGGTTAGGTTGGATAAAGTATTCTAAGTCTGTTAGTGTCCCCCTCTGGGTTGTCCGGGTGCTCGTGATTAATTGAAGGGAAAGTACTCTGCTTCATTCTCCTCGAATGGCCACCGTGATGTGTGAAATGGTGAGGGTTAGTTGTCAAGTGACTTGGAGGAGTCACTTGACATGCTTTAGAGGGGTAATAAACGACGGATCCAGAAAAAGGCAACTCGGGGAGTTTGAGTAGGGAAAACGGGACAGAAAATTTAGAAGAAAATAAATTCTTAGATTTAGAAAATGCAAATAAACAAGTGCGATTACAAGGTGGATGCTTGACCCTGGTCCAGTCACCTTTGTTTTCCTGCTGGTGTTTGTTTTACTTGCCCTGCTAGCTGGAGAACAAAGGACATGAGTTCCCCAAGGATAGTCAGCTCTTTTAAACATGGGTCATGGAGAACTGTGGTGGGCTTTTCATAATGAGCTTTGATCTGCACGAGAGTAGCTCAGCCTTTCATGTGGATGCTGGTCTAGAAAAGTTCAGGAACCTTTTCCAGTGTTATGTGCGGAATGGGACAAGGTGTGGTGGGAAGCATAGACAATACCAGAGGAAACTCAGTGAAAACTTTGAATGTAAAAAGAAGAAAAAACAAGCACTTCAGAGCTAAAGGGAGGAAGGAAGGACTTCACCATAAGCCATAGACAGAGATAGAGATATCTAAGGACACTACCACCACAAACTGTCTCTGCGTCTCTTCTGGGGGTACCACAGGAGGGGTCATCACCAGGATAAAAGACCATATTTGACCTCAAATGGAAAATAACCCATTTTTGACCAAAACAAATCCCCTTAAGGAGAATGAAACAACTATCTTCCATCTCTCAATAGAAGGTTGAGAAGAAAGAAAAGAGGAGTTTTACCCAAAACTCGGCCAACAGTTTGATTGATGTGTGATTATGAAGTGGTTCTAGTTATGTTGGCCAGGGGGAGCTGTTCATTTAATGATCCTACCCAGAACTAAGTACCATGCCAAATAAGACTGCCTGCATATCAATTGTCAGTGAATCTGGGATATTATTATTTTCTGTCTTGTGACTCCTCTGCCCTTTCTAAGTGTCTGCACCTCTCTCCTTACCAAATACTTCTGTTAGTGTGTGCTCTCAAGTTTGTTGTGTAATGAAAAGTTCATATGAGACAACTCAAGTTTAGTGTATAGTCCAAAGTCATGTAGTCTTGAAGGACTTTACAAGTAGTAAAATATATGACAAGATATGACGCCCTCTATCCTTGGAACCTAGACCCAAATGATGAATAACTCTAGTCAAAACCTTATCAGGAAAGAAAGAAAATATTTGAGAAACCTCAGGAAGAGCAAATGAGAAAGTATCCCCGTGCCAGGACGGCTAGAGACATGAGACATGAGATCGGCATTAAATGACCAAAATGCACAAAAATAACAGATTCACAATGTAACATAGCATGGCTCAGTGGGTAGAGTGATCCGAAGGTTGCACGTTCGATCCCCGCACCCACAGAGAAGCATGTCGAAGTGTCTTTGAGCAAGACACTATTGCCTTAATTGCTCAGCACTGTGATGGACTGGCGACCTTTCCAGGGTGTACCCTGCCTTTCACCCAATGAGAACTGAGATAAGCTCTAGTTCCCCTGAGACCCGACTCGGATAAGCAATTGATAATGGAGGGACAATGTAATATAGATCGCATAGAGTGAGGTAATGTAGAATACACACAGTTAATGTATATAATCCGGGAAATTTAAATGCGAGGTAAATTGAGTGAATCTGCCCATCCAAGATGATGTCAGGAACCCCTCAGATGCAATCAAGAGGTGATGGGACCCCCCATCACCAACCAGCTCTGGTCAATGGGGCCCTGCAGAGAGAGAATATATGTTTAATGCACACAAGAGGCGAGGAGGACTTCCACACAACATTCACACACAGAGAGAGAAAGAAGATGAGAGAAGTGATGCAGAAGTTGTCATAGTTAAAACAGATTCAAGACTTAATGTGTTATTGCTATAAATGTAGTTAATGGGAATTATCCTCAGTGTGCTAATGATAGAACAACAAATAATCACCGCATAACGCTTAATGAAAGGGTCAGTTTGTACATGTCATGATAAGTCCTCACGTGGGGGTAGAAGATGGAGCATAGTGGATTATGGTTGGATGCAAAACACATAATGCATAACGCCCCATCCCATTAAAATGTACAACTGTGGATGTAAGATCTAGTGCAAAATAATATGAATGGAATATCAGGTATTCCACGGTTTGCAGGGAAAGCACAGTGCTTAGCTGTCGGAGGAGAATGAAGCAGAGTACTCTCCCTTCACTTAACCGCAAACACCCAGACGGCCCACGGGGGGACACTAGCAAACCCAGAATCCTTTATCCAACCTAACCCTTATCCCAGTGTGAGGCTTAGCCAATTATGCCCCATTAACAATAGACTATGGCAGTGGTTAGAAACAGCGCAGCCGGGATTCAAACACCCAACTCCATGACGCAGATGCAAGATCCAAGATGCACTGAACATAGGTGCCTTAACCCCCTACGCCACCGGAAGCTAACTTTGAATTTCTTGGGAGACCTATTAAAACTATCAGTGAGGACATTAGAAAGTTTACTGCACAACATTTAAGTAAAGCAGAGGATGCAAGCTCAGGGCCCACTGCTATTTTTTCTTCGCAGCAGGTTCCTCAACTCATACTTCTTTATCACAAAGGAGGGAATCAGGGGACTGGCCACTATTGGCCATCTTATTAGACTTATTTGTCAAAAATGGTATTAAAGCAATGTCAATTTTCCTTTTCCTTCTATTTTCCGCTGTTTCTACCCTCTTTCTTTTCAGGTTGACAGGTTCCTGTACTCCATGCGTCTCAATGACGACCAGCTGAGAGACATCTCGGCTCGTTTCCTAGGTGAAATGATGAAGGGGCTCTCATCCGAAAGCAATGCCACAGCAACGGTTAAGATGCTGCCCACACACGTCTGCTCCACGCCTGATGGATCAGGTACAGAGGAGGAGTTCAAAGCAACCTCGCTCACAACTTGTACTAAGTTTTTAAGTTAGTGTATTGAATAATCAAAAATATGTATGCGTTTTCTTTCAGTTTAGTCTAAAGGCTGTTTTCTTTTCCAACATAGTATCTACGTAGTAGGGTCAATGTAAAAGACAAGCAATATAACAGAGAGCAGATGTGAAACTGTATGTCCTCATGCCACTTTTCTGTAGAATTCTGAATCTGTTGGTCTAGTTTGAAATAGATTGTTAAATTTCTCCTTTCAAGAGCTTGATCCCCCTCCCTGTTTTTTGTCTTATCTGCCTCCCATCTAGAAAAAGGGGAGTTCCTTGCATTGGATCTGGGAGGCTCCAAGTTTAAGGTGCTCCAGGTTAAAGTGAGAGAGGAGGCAGGGAGAAACAGTAGAGGAGTGGAGATGGAGGAGCAGACTTACCCCATGCCAAAGGAGCTACTTTTTGGGAAGGGTGTAGAGGTAAGCGGGAGAGTCAGAAAATTGATTTAGGAGGTATGAAGGGAGAGGAGGGTATGGACAGATGAATAAGCATGCCCTGCCCATGGATTTTGTGCATGAGAAATAGGAGGGATGTTGAGGAAAATGGGATGAGGCATTAGGGAATGTGGGATGAGGCCTCATAGAGGGACGGGCGTGGCTGGTAAAGTAAAGTAAGGTAAAGTAAGACGGGTGTGTAGTGGAGAGAAGGCAAAGCCTATTGTCTGTCTTTCCTAACACATTCTTCCTCTGTCTCTCTTTGTCTCTCTATCATCCCTCCAGTTGTTTGACCATGTGTCTGAATGTCTGAAGGACTTTCTCCATCAGAAGAACATCAGCTTGGACAAGAAACTTCCTCTGGGCTTCACTTTCTCCTTCCCCTGTCAGCAGACAGCCCTCAACCAGGTAATACAACTGTACAAATTTTGTATAAAGTAAAGCTGATATGAGAAGTTTTCAGTGATCTTTATTAGTCTTAGTTTAATTCTGATGCCTCTGTATGGCTGAGTAAAGCAAACAAGGCCATCAGTGAGAAGATTTGATATTACTCTATGAGGAAATCAGATTCTTGTCTCTGGAGATGGATTCCCTGTAAAATTGGACAAAATGGTTTACAGATGGGATGGATGCACATCATCACTTCATCTCTTACTCCTCTCTTCAAAATAAATGCACAAACCACAAGAGGATGAATATTGATCTTTGCGACAAGCAATTATGCAAGTGTTCATTTTCCCATGAATCACTACTGCTTTTGTCCACAGGGGTGCTCAAGTTGTTGTTGTCTTCACTTATTTTTAATTTTTAAATTTTATTCCCCGTTTTTTTACCACACGAGTTCCTCGAGTTGCCTATGGCTGGATCTGTTGCTTGCCACCCCTCTAAAACGTGGACAGAAGGAGGAAGCCGTAGCATGTGTGTCCTCCAAGTCACATGACGACTAGCCCTCACTATTTCACACATCACGGTCTCGCGGCGAAAGCACAGTGCTTGGCCGATGGAGAACGAAGCAGAGTACTTTCCCTTCACTTAACCGCATGCGCCCGGACGACTCTGAGGGGACACTGGCGACAAAAACCTAGCATCCTTTATCCAACCTAACCTTTATCCCCATGTGAGGCTTAGCTAATTATGCCCCCTTAACTATTGACCTCTGGTCGTGGTTAGAAACAGCATGGCTGGGATTCGAACAACCAACTGTGTGATGCAGAGATGCGCTGAACAACGCCTTAACCCCCTACGCCACCAGAGGCCAGGGGTGTTCAAAATTAACAAAAGAATCAAAACTCCTCATAGCAGCTTTAACTAAAGTAAACGCTCTAGTGTTGCTCCAGCATCTTTTGTACATTGACGCTATGCACTTGTACGTCGCTCTGGATAAGAGTGTCTGCCAAATGCCTGTAATGTAATGATTCATATATTTGTCCATTTCTCAGTCATCCAGGCCATTGGTACCATGACCAGGGGCTTTTAAAACATGACAAAATAATGGACTTGTACAAAGCCATTTTGTGTGCTAGTTAAATCCTAATATATTGTTTTCATATGTTCTCCATTCTCCAGGGGCCAGAGACATATTTCTATTCAATGTGTGAGAAAACAACCATCACCTCTCTTCTCCCCTCTCTTTAGGGAACATTGATGAGCTGGAGTAAAAACTACCGAGCCCGGGGTCTTCAGGGGAAAGATGTGGTTCAGACCCTTAGACAGGCTATCAACAGAACTGGGGTAGGACACCTGCATCCCCATTAACTATGTTAACCATATCCTGCTGCTCAAAAAATGTGATCATATGTCATAGTTAGTCTTCAGTAGAATGGGGACTAATCACACCACCTCATAATTGCCCAAGGTTAAAACTTTTTCTTCAAGTTCATGTAAAGATTACACAATTGAAGAAATCATCATCTACTAACTGCATTGCTTAAGAGCTGTCAGTACTGATGACACTTCATATAGGGACTATTGTACTATTGTATTCAAAATACTTGTCTTATCTCACCCTTTCAGGACATGGATGTGGAAGTGTTGGCCCTGGTTAATGATACTGTGGGAACAATGATGACCTGTGGTTTCGATGACCGGTATTGTGAAGTGGGACTCATCATTGGTCAGGAGCTTATTGGACTATTAGATCTCACTGTGTCTGTAACCTTTCCTTCTCTCTGTGATGTTAGAATTATCATTGGCACTGACACCTACTGATATCTTATCTTCATCTGCTTTTCGATATATGTTGTCTTCCCTTTTTTTTCCTTTCATCTTTGTTTAATCTGTTGATCCACGTGATGTGCTAACTCATTCATAGGACATACTTATAATTTATTTGTCTACTGAAGAGGCATTTTCAATACACAAGCATGTACCAGTCACAGTGTAAACAAAATCCCTTCAAAAGCAGACAAAGTCTGAAAGTATTTTACGTAGTTGATTATTTTTGAATAGCTTACTTCATCTCCTTCAATAGGCATCAAAATTGTGTATGTGTCTGTCTGTCTGTCTGTCTTTAGGCACAGGTACCAATGCATGCTACATGGAAGAGCTGTGTCACATTGGCCTGGTGGAGGGAGATGAGGGCAGGATGTGTGTGAACACCGAGTGGGGGGCCTTTGGAGACGATGGAGCACTCGCTGATTATATCACAGAGTTTGACAGGGAAATTGATGCCGCCTCCACCAACCCAGGAAAACAGCTGTAGGGAAAGCACTCTGTTTAACATAACTTAGCACAATATGGCATAACATCATCCCATAACATGACATGGTACAACATATTGTTACATATACCACAGGTACTATGTAAATTAAAGTTGTTGCTATTCTTAATATGTTAATAGAGGTTTGTAACTATTTTAGGGTAATATGGCCCCGCCTATCTAATGTTGATCTGTTACTTTTTCTGTTTTTCTTTCTCTCTCTCTGACTGAGTAGCTTTGAGAAGCTGATTGGTGGCCTATATTTGGGGGAGCTGGTAAGGCTGATTGTGTTAAAGATGACGAAACTTGGACTGCTGTTCAATGGCAAGTTTTCCAGTGCACTGAAGCTCAAGGGGAAAATTACCACAGCGGATGTTGCTGCCATGGAAGAGTAAGATACCTGTGTCTTTATCTGTCTGTCCATCTATCTGTTTAGTCTTTATCTTTTATTTTGGGATTTTGTCTGGGTGTTCTATATGTACAAGATGCATATCAGGATGATGATCATGCTAGTGGAATGAGAGTCATAAGGAGCAAGATGGAATACATATGTGTGAACAAGAGGGGAAACAGTGTAATGATGAGGACGCAAGGAGAAGAGGTGATGGAGGTAGATGACTCAAAATACTTGGGATCAACTGTTCAAAGTCATAGAGGAAGAGGTGAAGAAGTGAGTGCAGGCTGGGTGGAATGGGTGGAGTAGAGTGTCGGGAGTGAATTGTGACAGAAGAGTACCAACCAGCAAGAGTGAAAGGGAAGATTTACACGACGGTAGTGAGACCAGCTACATTGCATGGTTCGGAGACAGTAGCACTGACAAAAAGACTGGAGGTAGCAGAGTTGAAGATGCTAAGAGTTTTGCTGGGAGTGACAAAGGAAGGATAGTATAAGGGTCAAGTATCTTGGAGAGACAGCTCAGGTTGGACAGTCCAGACAAAGCAAGAGAAACTAGATTGAGATGGTTTGGACATGTGAGTTGAGAGATGCTGTGTTTATTTGGAGAAGGATGCTGAAATTGGAGCTTCTAGGCAATACGAAGACCAAAGAGGAGATTTATGGATGTGGTGAGGAAGCACATGCTGGTGTGACAAGATGATGCAGAGGACAGGAAGAGATCGAGATGGATGACCTGCTGTGGTGACCTCTTAAAGGGTCCGGCCAAAATTAGTAGTAGTAGTATCAATACCAGGCAAAATAAGGGATAAATACCAAAAATTAAAAGGCTTCTGTTTAACTGTCTTTCAGTCTCTTTCTTTATGCCAGCCTGTTCATTTACCTTAGTAAAAAAAAACAACAACAACTTAAACATTAATTATGACTTTTTGTCTCTCTTTTAGGTACAAAAATGGTCTAAAGAACACCAGAGACATTCTTATCAACCTTGGTTTGATTCCATCGCATGATGACTGCATTGCAGTTCAACATGTCAGCACTATTGTGTCCTTCAGATCGTCAAATCTGGTGGCAGCAGGCCTGGCTGCCATCTTGACTCGCATCAGACAAAACAAGAAGTTGAAGACGTTAAGGATCACAGTTGGCGTAGATGGCACAGTGTACAGAACACACACACAGTAAGTTCTGGAGATATTCACCACAATTAATAAAATGTATTATTATGTCATGTCATCTTTAAGCATTTAATGTAAGTTGGGTTGTGGATCTGCTAGTACCTGTCCCAACTCTCATTGGGCAGAAGCCAGAGAAAGACCTTGGACAGGTCCCCAGTCCATCCTACTAGGGCAGGTGTGGGATGTAATTGTTGAATGCCCTTCTTGAAACTCTCCAGTGGGTTCGAACCCACAGCCTCTGGCTCATTAGTTCCCAAAGTGGTTATTGTACCCCAGAGCTATTGTGGGCCCTGTTATTATTATTATTATTATTATTATTATTATTATTATTGACTAATAATCAGCAATGGTGGGTTTACATGTTACTTGTGTTTTTTCTCTTACTAAATTATCTGTTGTGGATTAGAAACATGGGCAAACTTAACCTTAACGTTATTCTCAATAACCACTGTCACATTTTCTCAGCAGAATAAGTTTTATAAGTGAAGGGCCGCAGTAGGTCAGCAATAAGAAGTGCACTTCAGGAACTGATTAGCAAGATTTTGTAGGTTTGAACCCACTGGGGTTTCAAGGAAGGGCATCTGACCTTAAAACCCCACGTGCCATCTAAGTTTGTCTCCACCTCCATAACATGGGGACTAATCATGACATGTAAAATGGACTTAATAGGTTTAACAAGTGAGAGGTCTGTTTTTTTACGTCGGTGGACACAGGCTTAGATGGAGCTTAGGGTTTGAACCCACAACATCTGGCTTATTATTTCCTGAAGAATGTGCGGCCCCCAGCAGTAATTGTAGTTCAGTCAAGTAAGAATTGAAGTAATGATAATAGTTTGAGGAGAAAATGTGATGATACTAATAATAATGGAAAAACCAATTGCAGGTATGCTAAACGCCTCCACAAGGTGGTACGTCAGTTGGTTCCTGATTGTCATGTCCGATTCGTCTTATCAAAATGTGGCAGCAGCAAGGGAGCTGCCGTGGTAACAGCAGTAGCTCAACGATTGGAAGCACAGAGACGACAGGTGTGTGTATGAGAGTCTGTATAGGACCCACTCTAAGCATGATTTCAGTATGTTATTGCTAACATGTTTCTCTTGCATTTTTTGATGCTGTATGAGTAAATCTCTAATTTGTGCTACAGGTGGAAGAGACGCTGTCGCTCTTTAGACTGACCCAAGAGCAACTTGGATTGGTCAAGGTCAGGATGAGGGCAGGGTTAGAGGCAGGGCTAAAGAATGTCAGCTCTCCTGTGAAGATGCTGCCTTCATTTGTGTACCGAACCCCTGATGGCACAGGTCAGAGAAAAAAGAGAGTACCAGTAGACCCCCACCTAAGCACACTCAAACTATGGTTATTGGTTAAATGAACTCTTGAGTGCGCAGACACACACATGTGAAAATAAATTTCAATTGAATGCATACAACTTTGCCTGAGAAGGTGGATAGATAATTCAAGTTACCACTAACCTAATTAAGTTGGTTAATGGTAACTTGTTTTTGCCTTTGGGAACTTTCATTTTCATCAGAGGACTTTTCATATTAGCTTCTAGAATCCCAGTCACTTGGTTCCTTTTTTAATTGTTTTTTTATGTTTATAGAGCATGGAAAATACTTGGCTTTGGATTTGGGTGGAACTAACTTCAGAGTTCTGCTGGTGAAGATCCGCAGTGGTTTGCGTCACTCTGTACGACTCTACAGTAAGATCTACTCAATACCACTGGAGATAATGCAAGGAACAGGAGAGGAGGTGGGACATTGATAAATATTTGAATAGTCAGATAGATAGACAAACAGACAATTAACACATGTGTGAAACCAGATGTGATGAACTGGTACAATTTATATATGCTCTCATTCTGCTTCCCTTTGTGACACAGTGGCCCCCTTATTCACATCTCTGATTAATGACGGTTATTTTACAGACAGTAGTTGTATTCCAGGGGTTGGGATGAATGGTTCTAAAATGGGTGACAGGGAGACCTCTGCATTTTTCTTTAAAAATAAAGCCCTATCATTCTCTCTCTCCCCCTTTTTAGTTGTTTGACCACATAGTGCAGTGTATCAGTGATTTTCTGGACAACATGGGGATGAAGAATGTCCGTCTTCCTCTGGGCTTCACCTTCTCTTTCCCTTGCAAGCAGTCTGGTATTGATACGGTAACTATTTATATTGCATTGTGTTTGTTTGAATAAAGGACACGGCATAAAGTTCAGTATGCTAGACTAGCTTAATTAAGTTTTTACCTTAGGAATCTTTACCAAGATATGGGAAATAATATATCACTCATAACCCACTTGTGTATTATTTTTTTATAATTCATAGGGTTGATCCCAACCATGCTGACCTTAAACCTCAGTCTTTTTTCCATCCCCCATTTCAATTGCAAAACAAAGGGTGACTGCACCTTTGCAGTTTTAGTCCCAAATCCCTGGAACAATCTTCCCAAATCCATTAGATTTCCAGAATATCTTAACTGTTTTAAGAGGATTATATAAACCCAAGCCTTTGTATGGACCTGTTATGGTTGGTTTTTAGTTTGATCTGTTTATTTCTGTGTCTTGTTCAATTTTCATTTTACTGGCTATATACTCTTTATTTTTCATGATTGTATGTAAAGGAATTTGTTGCTGCGTGTTTTTAGAATTGCTATGGTGGTGGACGCTAATATTAATTTGGATATTCCACAGGGCACATTGGTTAGCTGGACCAAAGGCTTCAAGGCCACCGACTGTGAAGGAAATGATGTCATTGATATGCTGAGAGATGCCATCAAAAGACGCAATGTGAGTCACAATTTTCTCCATTGTTTTTGACAGCACTTTGATATATATTCCAAATACAGACAAAAGCTGAAACAAGAGAAAGTGAAACGGAACGGTTCAAGTATGGCCCAGAGAGGCAACCAAGAGCCTATTGGGCTGTTTCACCTGCACAGACCAGCAAGCTTTCACTCAGGACCATTTCCCTGAACAGCTTGTCACGGAAGTGGCTTCATCCAACACTGTGAGAGATTGCTGATCCCTAAAAAGACTTTAAAATACTTCCCAAACAACAAGCTATAGCCCACAGCTCATCTGAAAAGGTCAATTCAGGCTAAGCATAGAGCCTTTTCTACTTGGCAGAGGGGAGAGCCCCAGAAATAGTATTGAAGAAGGAGATTACCCAGGTCAAAGGATGTTACGAGGAATGGGTATGAGGCCATGTTTCAATGTTTTAATCTGCGGCAGATTGCAAGGCCTCTCTGTCCTAACAGAAAAAGCACCAGCCAAGAAAATCCAAGAAAGGATGGATGGAGAGGAGGCAGTATCTTTTACCAACCTCCAACTCCTTTTGCCAATTTGAGACTTAGGACTTCGCTACAAAAACTAAGAGGCTGAGGAATGAACCCTAGCACGAGATCAAGGAGGGGTGGTGTTAGCCAATCACCCTCACAGAGAAGGTGAGGCAGGGTCTAAGGAGACTCCATTAATCCAAGGCCCCAGTACCTGATCTCATTAAAGGAAGAGTGGTGAAGGAACGCTCAGATACTCTTGTCATCTCTTAAATCGCTCTCTCAGGAAGAACACCATCCCTGCATAAGGCCTGATAAAGCCTGTCCCCAAAACCAACCACCTTATAAAGCTGAACTACTGACCTATAGCTCTTACATCAGTTTTGTTAAAACGTCTGGACAGATTAACGCAATCCCTGTCCTCCCAAGTGAACGCCACCCTTAATCCACTGTAGTTGTCCCATAGATAAAGCCACTCAGTGGAGGACCCGGTGACGATTGTGTTGCAAATCCCCTATAGTTAGTTAGAAAAGCCTCGGAAGAACTAGATCTGTTGTGCTAACAGCCCCCCACAGGCATGTGTATGTCCCCTTGTACACACACACGTCCTCAGAATGAGCAGAAAAATTCAGCTTTTCTCTTAAAAATGTTTTCTGCTTTTAGTGTGGTGCTATTTATTTTTATTGCCTTGTCTGTTTTGACTGACCCCTCTGTGGATGGGGGTCAGAATTCATCCACCGTATCCCTGCGTGTCGTAAGAGGCGACTAAAGGGTTGGCGTCAGGAAGGGCATCCGGTCATAAAAACTTCGCTCCACAACAAAATTCATGGAGAGTCAATGACTTGGAGGAGACGAATCCATGGACCGGTCAACCCCCGCTAGCGGGGAAAAATGGCCGGAATACAAATCCTGTTTGTGTGTTTGTGTGATATATATATATGTGTGTATGTGTATATGTATAT
>OMLC01096017.1:0-35608 GCA_900302585.1 Regalecus glesne | reverse complement strand
CTGTACCACTGCACCTCTGGCTGGTAGCGGTGCAAGGCAGGGTAGATAATGACAGTGCATCCCAGACTCATGGTTTCACCCTCCCTTCCGAAGGAGACGCCAAACTGATCAACAATGTGAGTCTGGAAAGTGATACCATACTCTGACACCGGGCCATCTACAAAGCAGAGGGAAAATGGAGAGAGAGTCAAGAGACTGAATTGGCATCACAGTAGCCATCATGCCAGTTCGCACTCACGTGGCTGAGTGGCAAACATCGCAAATCTAGACATGTCGGATGGCTGTGTTACATATGAAAGGGACAATAGAGATTTAGACTACAGAACAAGTGACATGATGTGGCATCATCATGTTTAGAAGTCATCTATAAAGCCAGAGTGATCCAAAGTACCCCGTCTGTCCGAACGGGTTTGGACAGACGGGGATGAAGAACGATTATGAGGTGGGTTTGTGAAAGAGGTGACAACACAAATGCAACACACAACACGGAACAAAATGAGTGAATGTGAATTAAGGGAGTGAAGTGAGGGAAAATAGTCAACTGTCATGCACTTTACAGTGAAGCACTTCAGACATGTGTAAAATTTGACGGGAGTTTTTTTTTTAGCAAGTTGCATATTAATATAAAAGTACAATTAATCATTATTACAAAAATAACCGTACAAATCCAAATTCTACTTCGTGATTAAAAATTCACTCGTCTATTCTACTTTCGCTACAATGAAATAACAAGATCTAGCCCCATTTCAGGTGACCAGTGCCAGTTCTCAATTAAACCATACAAGAGTGGTCATGCACAGACTCTTAGTCAGTCAGACCAAGTTCACCAAAAGGAAAAGTCAAACCAGATTCCAGTGACCCTGTTACCTGCAGAACGCGGCCCTGCATTCGCCAACGTGTCAAAAGAATAGAAGAGTTGTTAGTGCAACATCTGATCGAGTGGTGTGTGGGTCTCAGCACAGGACATTGTTACTGTAAAAGCCCACTGAGGGTATTTTGTAATTTTTGATAATGTGCTATTCAAATTAAATTCACTCAGTGCAGCAGGCCCCAGAAGCCCCTCCACCGCCCAGCTCCCCACATTCAGCCAGTCATGGATGAGGAATCATCCATGTTCTCAATGTTAAAGCCATGAGACATTTCTGACAATGCCAGATAAACACATCAATTGAAAGAAAGAAAAAGATTTATACTATGAATGTTTATGAATAAGAAAAAACAAAATAGACAAACTTACGTCTGGGTGAAGGGAGGTACTCATCAAATTCACCTTTGTATCCTTTAAAGAACAACCAGAGATCTTATTAAGACATTTGTAAGTGCTGTTCAAATGTGATTAAAAAATAAATGATTGCAAAGTATGATTTGTGTTTCCTGAATGTATTTGGTTTACATGAGGGACAAACTCTGAATATGGAGCCCTAGGAGGCATATTAGATGCAAAATTGGAAATTATGATCGATTATGACTTTTTTGTTCTGCACTGGATGCAGGAAGTGAGTAGAATGAAAAGTAACTGAGCTCGAAACTTGATAACCTCGCAGAACAGAGAGGAGTATGAAGAGAAAATGACAATATTGGGCTTCACATCAGTCAAATGAGTCATGTTTTGACAGTTTCTGGCAATTCTTTATACCCCGTATGAAAACAGAGCATGGACTACATGCAACAATCTTCGAACACAAAACATGGTGTGTAAAGGGCATCTGCCGTTTGAGCAGTATCTTTGCCTCTCTGTGTGCAGTATGGCCGGGATGTATGAGAGGTGCAGTGAGACAGAAGGAGACAGGGTGGAACTTGATGACACGTACTCTTCACCACGACGGAGGCGAATGCAGACTCCTCCCCTTTGGAGTTCATGGCAGAGGCGCGGTACTGTGCCGTGTCATCGAAATCACATCTGAAAGGGCATCGAAATAAAGGTGAGGCAAGTCTCTAGGACTATCTGCAATCAACCTCTTGAAGATTCACATGTACAGCATCCTATCCCCACCTCACCCACAGCCCTCCGAACCATGTAAATTATACCAAGTATTTGAGTCCCGACTGTAAAGCGCTTCATAGCCTGCGCCAGGAATACACTGGGAATAAATAGACACGGATGATGATGTCATGTGTGTCAGGTGCTGTGGGTGTCGCTCTACATGAAAGCTACTGGTGTCTGAAATACAGGATGAATGGTAGATGAGACTCAGGCTTACTTTTTCCTTTGGGATTAGATATGTTTTAAGATACTTCTGTGTATCTCAGGAGCCATAGGATTTAATCACAGATTCCCTGAGTTTTATATTTTTTCACCTGAATCTTCTTTACCCACTCACCTTCATGCCTTTCACACAATAGAAACATTGTAATCTAGCAGTCTGCTGCCTGTTCTAACGTGTGTGTGTGTGTGTGTGTGTGTGTGTGTGTGTGTGTGTGTGTGTGTGTGTGTGTGTGTGAGAGAGAGAGAGACAGATAATTGTCAAAACACTCCTGATCCTTCTTTTCCCTTGTGAGTTTTGAGGCACTCGACCTTTGACTCCTTGCTTAAGTGGTCAAAAAATAAACTATAAGAGCAGCTCACTATCTCCACCGAATTCTTCCGGCTCACTCTGGGCTATCTTTAGACATCCCCTTTGTTACATCCATAACAAAGTTGTGAAATAACACAGTCGTTACCCTAGGTGACTAGAGGCATGTCTCTATCTGTCTGTTTCTCTATCTGTCTGTCTGTCTCTCTGGCTGTCTGTCTGGATAACCCAGATGGGCAGTGACATATGCAGGTTTAAATGGCCCTCACTTGTACCAAGCCAAGTTCAAAATCTCATACTGCATACACACAGACTAAATAATAAAGGGATTATCGGGGCCATGAACTATGAGCTAGGTTGTGTGCTAATTCACTGGCTTCCCACAACTTTTCCTGCAATTTAGATCATAATACGGTAAGAAAGGTACCAAGATAGTCACATCCATAGTGGTGCTAACCACTCCGTTAAAATTACTGCAGGTTTCTGACATGGACTCATTATAATGCATTGTCAACTATTCCTGTGTGGTTTGAGAACAGCCAGGCAGGCCTACCTGTTAATCTCCAGTGAGTGCACATTGTAGCAGCTCTCAATCTTAAACTTGCCCGGGTGGGAAAGTGGATCAACTGTCACATTATTTTTGTACCTTGTTTTAGGAAGAAGAGAGAAACGGAGGAAGACAGAACAGAGGGAATCAGAGAGAGTTTTGAACTAATAGGGAGACGCCATTGTAAACAAGAAAAAAAAGAAAGACCTGAAAGGAGAGAGCAGATTGTTTTGAACAAAAGGAAAAGTAAGGAGAGTAAGGAAAGACAGGGGTAACATCATCTCTGGTGTGTGAGTATGAGAGAAAGGCCTACCAGACAACCCGTGGTTCGGGCCAGCCGGTGACAGTGCAGTGAAGTCTCACACACTGCTTCTCCCAGACTGTGTGGGAGCGAGGCGCAATCACAAACTGCGGGGCGTGCATCAGGCTATCCTCGTTCATGCGCTTATGGTATTCCTCGTTCTCATGGATCTGCAGACAGCAATGTTAGTTAGTAGAGCAACCATGGGATTTTTTTCTATGCATACTTGATCGAAGACCCTCAACCAAACCATTCATTGCATTATTCATACTTTTATAGAGTTCACAGAGCATGCTTGGTAGACAAAACACACCTTTAACATGCATAGGCAGTGTAAAAGATATGTTTATGTATTTCTCAACACATGCAAACTTGTATGCATTTTCCAGTGTGTTTATGAGACCAGTGAGTGTCTGATGAAGATCTTTGCATTATTAATAGCTATGTTTGTGAGTCAATGCATAGTTGTACATCCAGAAGCACTCATCACATAATCTAACAACACCCAGGGGACACTGCTTCTGTGTGTCTCAAGACACAAGATCTCCTTAGGAATGTATCACCCAGTAGCAGGCCAATTTGGCAGAGCAGAAGAAGGTTAACACTGTAAGGGTCACTTTTATTATCATTATCCTTAATAAATGGGGAGGGTGTCCATTGACATAATCACTTGACGACATGAACAACCCATCTGGAGAATAAGTAGCAGGAATAGACATTGGGAGGGATGGAAATCTGAGTCTTTCGGTGTACATCCAGATCCGTTAAGATTTTCAGGCTATGACAAAATGAATTGGAATTGGGAATCCTATTTGTCAGCCACTCTTAACAAAATGCTGAATATTGTAAAATAGTGGAGATACGGTGCAGCCATTATGTTTAAATAACCGACTTGATTTCTGAAAGAGTTTATCTTTCAGCCAGTGTGCATATGCTGCACTGTATTCATCTGACAAAGCTCAAAGCCTGACCCAGCTGAGCCTGTAATCTGACCAGTTAAAAAAGAATATATACTCATCTTCATGTAAAGTAATGTCAGTAGGTTTTTATATAGTTGTTGCATAATCAAAAGCAAAAATTTCATGCAATTTATAACCCTGTGCATTTTTCAATTGAGTCACCACTTTTAATGTTGGAGAAACCATTCGATTTGTTGCCAGGGGTTGTCTTTCCCTCGTTTTCAGGGATGTTTGGCAAAATAAAAGGTTAGAATCATTGTACATTAAAGAATACATTTTAAAAGCAGAACATTACTGTGATGTGACTCATCATTCAATCCAGTTAGTGATGTCATTAAAGAGCGACCGTATTTCCTGGGCAAGAAGTCACACAGGAGTATTGATCTCACTCGGTAAAAACATGTTACAACAAAAATATACATGTATAAGTCATATCGTTGTATAACTTGCATTTATATCGTGGTGATAGATCTCTATGACCGATAATGTTTTCTTAACCTCTCTCCCGCTGGATATCTGACCATTACTAATCCCGACACGTAAAGTAAGGCTTTTGCAGGTGTTGTAGGCTTTTCTGATGAGTAAATCATAAACCCGAATGTCTACAGCAAAGTGCGACACGTTTCCAGGTGGGTTCTGGTTTGATATGTGCAAGGATTAATGTTTTATCTTCTAAAGAGAGCTTACTTTGACCTGGCAAAACGGAGTAGGTGGTATGTCACTTCAGCCCGGACGTGACGGATTAATTTGTGCCCGTCGAAACCAACCAATGTAGTCCCGTTAGTTTCCATCTTTGTCAGTAACAACTGGAGTCTTTTCGTCTCCAAATATCAGACTTGCCTTGATTTTTTAACATATTGTAATGAAATGCTCTGTAATTATTTTGTATGTTTACTCCATGAACTTTGAAGCACGCCTAAAGCAGTCTATTTATAGACTGCACATACAGCGTAAAACACATAATTTTATACCGGAGCCTAAAACATGGCGGACGCCGGTGTTACCCCCAAAACAGTTCGTGTGGCAACAAACGTCTCCACTTCTCCCGCATAGGATTAAACAGCGTTATCAGGTGGCCTTAGTTGAATTGCAACGTAATATATGTAATGTAAATCACATAAACCAGACAAGTAGAAAAACAGTAATTTATAGTCTGAGAAGTACGATAAGTATTATGAGGTTTCTTGTTTCTTGTCACATAGAACGCTCTCTTTAGTTAGTCGAGAGGAGCACATCTGAATTCGTGACCATGGGTTCAAAAGAGTTAGCAGTAACTGAAGATCCCACAGTGAATAGCTTTCTCACAAGATCTCCAGACAGATAGAAATGCCCTCACTAACCCTTTTTTTCAGAGAGATGCGTTCTGCTGACTCGCGCATCGCCACCCTCCTGGAGGTCTGCTCCGACCTCTCCATCTCCATCCCACTGGTGAACAGATCCCTCTGGGCCATGTAGGCAGCTGTCTCTTTCTTCCTTGCTTCTTCTGTATCCGAAAATCCACTGACAAACTCTTGACTTAAAGGTCAGGGAGCAGGGCCGTGAGTTGCGGGCAAGGAGCAAGGTACAGCGTTAAAATCTACAGAACTTCAAGATGCCGCAAAACAGTCTTGGAGTCCCAGTATACTTATAAAAAGTTTATTACCTGCCCCTGAAGATAGGCACTACATAGCCGATGATGTGGTTTTCTTTGTCCACAGCCAAATATGTTGGCTTGGGTCTCTTGGGCACAGGGCTCAGTCGGCTCTCCTCCAGCCCAGAGTATGAGGATGCTCTCAGTCTAAGATATACGAGATAATGTCAGGCCGGCAGACACCATGCCAGACTTTGCAAAAGAACTAAATAATGCTAAGAAATGTGGGTATGAAGCTGAGGTCAGGGTTGGATGAGGTGTGTGTTAATGTTCAGGAAGAGGGGAGGAAGTTTAGTTTTTTTTTTTTTTTTTAAGACATGCATTTGCTATACGTCTAGAGCCGTTATAGTACCAAAATCAATAAAAGCCATGTGACGTAAAGACAGCATGGGCACAGCTTAAGAAAAGACCCCTCCTGCCTGGATTTATGTGACAGATATGCACTACGGCACACAGTGGGGCTGTTAACATCAGAGCAGGCATTACATAATGTGGCTCGTAACTAATCTACGTAACTTTTATTTCACATTGTAAACCTATGTTAACAATTGAATAACAATTGGAAAACCATGAGGATTTAGAGGAATACATCATAACGCTATTTTGTGTTTCCCAGAGAGCTAACGACCAGTCTCATTTGGTCCTCCCTCACTGAACACGCCTGCATGACCACATCCATGTTGAATAATTACATTTTAGTGTTCAAACATCTGGTCTGGACACTTCCGATTTCTGTTCGCCATAGATTTTAGGTCAGACCAAATATAGGGCTGACCTACCTACAGACCCTATCTGGAGCTGTGGTGGGGTTTAAGGTCCAGGGGGTGGGATGACAGGGTGCTGATGGGGAGCTAGGTCAAGAAAAGTCTGAGGCAGAGATGCATGACGTGGTACCGGGCATTGAGATGAGCAGAACAGAGTAACTGATCTATCTAGGTCAGCCCAACCCCTCCTTCCCAATTCCCGTCAGAACCTCTGTATGTGACACTTATCATTCCAGGATGAGAGCTGATAAAATACACATTAAGAGGTATTAAGATGAGAGTGGTTTCAAGGCCCCCATCACAAAGCAATGAATGTTATCCCTGTTTGATGGATACAATCATCATCACATCGTGAGCATCCTCTCCTCATCTATAGACACGTGCAATGACGGGGCCACTGGGTGTAGAGGCAAAAGTTCAGTGGCTGCTGGTAAAGGCCAAATCGCTCATTGCTCTGGCTCTATGAAGGCATCCTGACCATAGACAGGAGATGCAGATCTAACAAATACCAAAGAAAGGCTGAATATATCAACTAATCACATAACATTAACTGTAAGTCAACTCTGCACAGTCAGATCTACAAATTATGTTTGCTCATTGCAGGCCACATTCCAAGCATCCTCCAGCTTGTGGTTGGGTTTCTCTTGTGAGAGAAGCTGTTGACCTTTGACCCCCATCCCCGAGACTTTCTTTGAAGCAATCACTCAAACTTTTTCCCGGCGCAGGTCACCCGATACATGATTCCAGACTGAATGAAATCTCACAGGTGATGTTTGATTGTTTTGCAGAGTTCATCAAGGACTCCTTGACCTGGAAGGCTACAAACTCGACAAGAACACAGGACTACAGAGCAAGCAACAGCGGGTTGCCTTCACGTCTGCCGTAAGTTTTAACTCCAAGAAATCTCTCTTACAGCCACAATCACACCTAACACTCACGGTAAAGCTTGAAATACAGGAAACCCTCCAGATAAGAAAAGGATCTGGGTTCCCATTGGAGCATAGAGACTCCCACTCCTCCCATGTTCTGCTCAACACGCTGGCGCAGGTGGCGTCTAGGTCTACGCCGTGTACCATAACATTGCATCCCTGTGCGGTCTGTCCTCCAGTCGAAGGAGTGAAAACTGGACAAATGTTCAGCAGCATCTTCCGCATTTTATTTGGTTATCTGGGAAATTGTGCAGCATGCATCAGCAAAGACAAGGCCTCACTCGGTGTCCATACAAGCGAACACGCCGTGCAGCCTCATGCAGGATGCCAAGCTGTTTCCCACACAGCAGCGACGGAGAGATGTTCAGCTGGTGGGATGAGGGGTGACCTCCGTGTGTGTGTGTGTGTGTGTGTGAGAGGGCTGATCACAGGGGAAAACGAGATGAAGGGCGGTTAATGTATGAGGCCTGCAGTTAAGATAACAAGGGATGGAAAGGTGACTCCACAGCAGTGGCATGGGGCAGTTCGACAACAGCAGTGGAAGCCGGATTAACTCGAACAAGGGTGGATGAGGCGCGTTAAAGGGCAGCAAGGCTTTCCAGTGACCAACAGGGTGAACTAACAGAGGGATAAGCCACAGCCCTGTGGGACACTTCCCCCCTCCTCCCCCCTCCTTACCCTCTGCTGGTGCTGCTGTGTGCACCGTAGCTGGAGTGGTATTTGCTAACGATGGAGTCCGTCTCCCTGCTGTGGTAGCCACAGTCATAGTGGCGGTGGTGCTTCTGGTAGAAGGGTATAGATCCTGACATGCTGTGTGCCGATCCTGGTGCGAGCCTCGACTTCCCGTGTCTCTTCCCACCTAACTGTCTCTCTGCTTGGCAGGCATTCAAGAGCAGTTGGGTTGAATGTTAGCATAGTGTAGGCTGTGTTCACTGTGATTTTCACTCAATCAGTGGGGTGTCTATCACGGGGGAGCTATCAGTTTACATGGAAAGGTCATGACCTCGGTTTGAGTTTGCTCATTTTTACATTCTTCAAGGTGAGAGCCTAGCCTATACTTTCACATAAGCCGCCAGCGCAGGGCTTTCAGTGAATGCCTGGCAGAGACATGATGTAAAGCACATCTGGTAACAGAAGATCAAGGCCCATACATCTGATCATGGTAAACTACGTGCAACATTATGTCTCAGCGTCAAGAATGCGTCATAATTCTGTGATCCAAGAGAAAAGCCACGCGACACCATCGGGCCTGATTTACACTTGAACTTGAACTCCAAAGCTGCATCATCCCTCGGCTGGCGTGACACGACACATGAAGACTCAGGCGGTCAGGCGCTTTCTCAACATGCACATCCAGACGCAAATATGCAACAACCGACAGTCGTCCACCGTCATTGCCTCTTATGCCAATGTAACATGGACAATACAGACGGACCTTTGTCTATTTTCTATGTTACACCAGCCAATCTGAAATCACCACGGTTACTTACCCTGGCCCGAAAAAAAGTGCTGTCTCCGAGTTTTTTTTAAGAGCAAAGAGGTTCGAATATCCCACTTACACCAACAAAGCCTGATTTCCCAGCAGAGCTACAGGTAGGAGCGGTGAGCAGAGGACGGAGGCGCAAGCCACATAACAAAAATAATATTGGCAGCAGTCGGGATGTCGAGGCAGCAGTCACGCCCTTTTATGGAGAGGGTGCAGATAAATATAGACAGGAGCAGAGGGGGAACTCAACTCCTAAAGTGCAGCAGATTAACCCGGTGGGCTCACGGGTACATGTCATAGTGATCAGCACGGCCGGTCCTGCAGGGAAACACAGGCCTGTGTGGTTCTGTTGAATGGCTTGTTTCACCCTGCAGGGGCTGCTCAGATAGGAAGTGGGCCAGGGTTTTGGAGCAGGATCACCATGTGAACGTACAAGATCAGCAGGGTGCTCTGTGTGTCCCGTAGCAGCAGAGTCCCGAGGCACTGGTTAGTATTAAAAGATAGACTCTGCCTCCGGATGCTGAATCAATGGCTCTGGTATGAAGCTGTAAGACCCTGGGACGTCTCTGAGGCTCTAGATAGGTGGTGATGTTGTTGGGCCTCTAGCCTAGTTTTTAAATACAACACTGCTGTTTTGACTCTGCCATAATAAGCCTCAGCTGTCGTTCATGCTATTGTATTGTTAGTTCCGTCGCATACAACACATGCCACCGCCCCTCTCTTGCTGTGTAATGGAGATGATGATGATAGGTGATGGATTCTCACATTCCCACGTTGAATGTCTTTTCCCTTTCATAGACACCTTGTGCCAGCTCCTCGAAAGGCAGTGACTATAGTGGGAAGACAGGATTTCTCCTTGGATGAGACTGTGAGGTAAATGCCACCCTGATGCCTTCATCCCCTCACACAAGCCATTGTCCAGAGGGAATCTGTGGCTTGATCTGGTGCGTTTGCATTTTAGATAATCATTGATAAGTAGCCTCACTTGTGAAGGAGGTTATCATTATTATTACTGGTTATTATTATAGGTTATTATTATTATTAATGTAAAGTTCACTGAGGCAAATTGTTAATTTGTGATTAGATATGTCTTTATTAATTCCACAGGGGGGGGATTTGCAACAAGGCGAGGGTTTTATGCGTTCTTCACTTTTTCCTACAGTTATGTTAACTTTTATTTACTTTTGATTTATTTATATTTGTAAAAATAGTAAATGTACTAAACATGCTGGAAACATCCCGACATGCTCAACACTCATCTCCCATCAGCAAGCCAACGTTTGGCCTTGAGACGTAACGACACGGGATGAATCTGTATAGTTTAGCTACAGCGCCCTCTTGTGGATAGTACCAGTTAGGTCACACTGAGACGTGATGGGACGCTTTTCTCTTGATGGGACCACAAAAGCACTACAATGAAACAGACATCTATTATTTTGACGCATGTAAATTAATATTTAGCTCCATTTAACCACGTCGAGAACTAATTTAGCTCTTCATTTTAGTGGAGAATACTACAATCAACATCTGTGTTCATCCCTCAGTGATAACAAAAGCTGAATTGATTTTCTTTTGTCTTTAACCTGGCGAGAACTGGCCTTGTTAAATATGTCATTTAACAATCTTTAAAACATATAATTCTTGTTCTTACAAGGCCAATAAATATATCCAATTGACTTTATGGAGCAGTTGCTGAAAATGAAAGGGAACTTTAAAAAAGCAACATCACAAGCATGACATCTATATTATCCACATTCATATTATTATTATTATTATAATAATTATTATTATTATTATAAATTGTGGTAATTTCATATGTATGATATGATATGAGGCCCTGAATGAAAGAGAACTGCTATGGGATGCTGATTCGATGTCTTGTCCGTACTGACAGCATGAATGAGATTTCTGTCATCTCTGAATTGAACTGCATATCACACTTCACTTCCAAAAAGTGTCCACCAGGTGGAGCCATTGTCCTGCTAATTAATCATGTCTGAATGTTCACCTGTCGAGTCAGGCGCTGCAGCCATCTCAGCAGCTGGGTGTAGTGAACTACCTGGTGGACAGAGGAGCAGCAGTACAGCTGGTACGTGAGGACCAGGGTGGAGAACCACTGACCAGAGCTTGACGTGCCTTTGGATGGAGATGAGCAGTGCTATTGGTTTCATCTGTGAGTGGTCATAATGTTTTGGTTCATCAGTGTTCTATACAAGCATGTATCGTGTGCCTGATGGTTGATATCATGGCAAGGATTCAGCTCGTTTCCAAACACAATTAACTAAGGAGGGTGTTCATAGAAAATAACTAACTCTTAACAGAACAAAATGACTTTCCTCAAGCTTCAGCCAATTGTCCAGGACTATTGGTACCATTAATCTTGTTCCAGTGCATTTCACCTTCTTGTGGAGGTGCCCCGAAATGTGCTGAGAGTGAAAAGTAGTTCGCCAGACTGAAGACAACAGAGGTTCAGGATCAGCTGCTGCAGGGCAGCAACCATCAAGGTCAGCAAGGCGGCGTGGACCTTTGCTTCATAAATCTGCTCTGTGATCAGTCACTCCTCCCCCTGACTGGGTCAGCAGAGCAGGCCCACAGATTGATCCCACCAGTGAAAGTCTGCTTTTAGACTGAACCCCAAGCCACCGATATGGGAAGAATGAGCTGATCCACGTCTCCTGGAAGGTTTTAGTTTTCTCTTGGCTAGATTTTATTCCACTCGGTATAAAATCTGCATTGAGACATGAGGAATTAGATGTGATGGAAAATCACACTCGACACCGTTTGTGTACAGCAGGCCAGAAATAACAGAGAGGCCTCTGGCTGACTGGGGAAGAGGAGCTTCTTATCCAGCCTGGGCCTCTCACTCAGCTTGTACAAGGAAAATGTACAATTAGTACAGCCTCATGTCGGCCCCAAATGAAACCTGACAGGTGGATCCCGGGAGAAACATGCAAAATGAGATTAGATGACTGTAACCAGGACTCCGCACAGCTTCCAGCAGCTTGTCTTCTTGTGAGGGAGGGGTGATGCTGGGAATTGCCTTGAAAACAAGAAGGTTTGTTATTCAGCTGTGGTTCCAGATGTTCCATTAACGTCTCACCATTAATCCCCACGTTGTGGAGGTGGACACAGACTTAGCTGGAGCTTGGGGGAAATAAGGCTGGATGGCCTGGCTGATGCCCCACCGTGGGTTCAAACCAACAAAATCTGGCTGGTCACTTCCTCAAGTGTGCACTCCCCCACTGAGCTACTGTTCAGAAGAGCTTAGAGACCACCCCCCAGACCCTCCAGACCACCCTGCATAGTGGCCCAGTGCTTAACACTGCTGCCCCTCATCAAGAAGGTCCCGGGTTCGAATCCCATCCCAGGTTCATTCTGAGAGTTTGACTGTTCTCCTACAACAGGATCCAGAAAACAGGTTTTTCTTCTTCCTCTGTTTTCTTTGTACCGACATTCCCTACCAGACTATAATGTTGGCCTGAGGGTCAGGGGTCAAAAGGTCAAGTCGAAAGGTTCGACCGTAAACCCTATAAATGCAAAATAACTGAAAGCATGTTTGCTCATAAATGCAAGGTGATCGCTAACCTGGGCAACAGCCACCAGATACCTGCAGTGTTTCTCCCACCTACCCTCTGAACCATAAGTCTGCAGCTTATCTGCATGACAGTCAGGTCCACTCGGGCAAAGTCACCTTGTCTTTTTTCTCTTCCAGGATGAAGGCCAGGATGGCAGTGCAAGTATTGATTCCTGTTTCAAAAAGAGTGAGAAGAGAAAGGGTTTGATTTTGATTTTTTTTCTCTGGCCATGTTTGAAGTGCTCTGTATCCCCGGAGTCGTATTCTCTCGGTCTCCATCACTGGAGGGGCAATTTTCAAGACATCAGGAAACTACTTGATCTTACTCAATAGAGACTTTGCGAGGAAAGACTGGAGATGTGCTGGATCCTGAGATGTGGATTGGATTTGATTCGCTGCAACTCCTCGGACAGATGTATCTGCAACTCTTCTATAACCACGGACACTTTGATGACTTAGAAAGACGAGAGAAAAGGACCGGATGGATGCGGATGCTGTAGGTAAAGAGGGGAGCATATTTGTCTGGTATCCCTGGAGTTAACCATTCAAATGAAAGAGGATGTTTCTCTGCACAGCCTCCCTCGGCCACTCACATATGCCGACCAGCCTTTTACTCACGTGGATCTGGGCACTCTGTTACCATGGAAACGAGGCACGGCAAACGATTCGAGTTCACGTGGCGGAATTCACATCCGTGCATCCATGGCAAGACCATTAGGATGTGGAGTATACATGTGGAGCGATGGCTCCGCTCCACGGACCTCACTATGCTCAGATTATCCCCAAAGAGGACATGAACCTGTTTTGTTGTGAGAGAAGGAATGCCCGGAATAAAGAAGCCAACAACATCTTAAGATGGCTGCCACACCTATCTAATAAAACATGCCTCCTACAAACATCTGCCTGTTGGTTCACATTGGGCATGAGGCCTGTTGCAAAGTGACGATCGGTGAAAGCATTAAACAGAGATCCAGTCTTACAGAGGGTCAGACAGAGATGGGGAGACGTTTTGCTGTTAGTGTTCTACCAGGCTTTATGAAGACATGCGGCACCTGTCCGTCATGTGCTTACTTCTCCAAGGATGCATTGGCCTAATCTACAACAAGTCATCTGGGGTGACAGTGCAGGGAAATGTCTGGTGGACCTACCAGCAGGGGGCACTCATCACTCAGACACCCTTGATTTAAGCAGCCACTGTGCTGTCCAAAAGCCCAGATTTCCACAAGACAGAGAGTATGTAATGATTTTCTCTCGACAGGTTGATGTCTCACATGAAGCCAAATGGGGTCCATCATTGAGGGTCTCCTGCCAAGTAAGTTCTCTCAGGCTCCCATATTGCCCCTTGCCTGTAATGCCCCATATGCCCAAGTGTAACAGAGGCCAGCTAGCAGCTTGTCCTTTTTTGATATTTTGTTTATTTCTTGTATTAGACTGTATTTTCAATCCAAATAGCAGATCTACATATAACATGCATATTATAATCACTGACTCTATTTTTGCATGGCTTTGTAATTAAAAATCAAAATAAACTATGGGGAAAAAACTTAAGTAGCACTACTGCACTACCGAATAGCGCCACAAGGTGACTTCACCCTTTATTTGCCAAAGTAAAGAAATGAATCCAGTGCCGCCATATTGTTCCAGCCGACATCCACCAAATTAATCTCTCTCTCTGACCAGCTCATGTCTTCTATGTTCTGCTGCTCATGTGCGACCATTGAATATAGTGCTGTGGCGACCTGACATTATGTCGCCAATTTTGAGGACGATAGATTAGAGTAGCTGTGTGTGGAACTCCCCTTCCTGTCGTTCGTCGACTCTGAGCTACTGCTAATTAGCCACATGCTACTAGCTTTCTCCGGAAATCAGCACCAAGATAAAGGATGAAGAAAGTACAAATACTGAACATCCTTCGTCCACCCACTTTGAATAGTCACCAGAAAGTAAAACACATTTTATTATCATTGTATTCTTACAACGGATTGTATTACATTAACAATAGGAACTATTTCTATGTACATGTTGTGACAGGCTGATTTGGTCAATGCACCAAGGGTAAGATGCGAACAGGCTAAGCTATGTATCCGCATACCAAGCTTTATATGCTCACTTGGGGCTGAACAGTAAATTATTTAGTCTATGTGTTAGAGAACATAAATTAACACAGTTAAAGTTGTTCTCTGCATTCAACCTATGCTGTTGTATAGGATCACTGAGCATCCTGAGACCTGTCTGAAGACCACGCCATTCAACTCAAATAAAAGGAGTGCAGCGTTCAACGGTAAAGACAAACAAATATGTTATTGCCCTTTAAGTGACGTTGTGTGTTTCTTTAGTAGGTTTAATGTGTAGTCCTATTACTTACTCCGCTTCCAAAAGTGCACATTTGAGTACAAGTTCAGTCGGAATGCTGTCCTCACTGATTTCTACCAGCAGCTCATTGAATTTAAATAGGATTCCCATTTCAAAAAACATTCTGTCAGAGAGAGACGGTTCGATACCATGTACAAAATATTTTGTAATTCGCTCCATCTGCTGGCAGGAAAAGAAAAAAGTGTTATTCATTTGTTATTGTACATATAATGAAATATATCCTCTGTATTTAACCCATGCTACTGTATAGGAGCAGTGCGCATCTGCAGCGCCCAGGTAGCAGTTAGGAGGTTCAAGTGTTTTGTTTAAGGACATATCTACACGTTTTCTGCAGTGGCCTGGGATCGATCTACCAATCTTCCAATACCTGACGACCTCCTGGGCAATAACATACAGAAAGATGCCCGAAACACTGTTCTGACAATATATTGATGGAAGTAAATACCTTCTTTATTGTTGGAAAACGTTAACATTTTTATAACTATGTTAGCCCTAAATCTCTGAGATGGCTGGACATTAATTCTATCACCGCACCTTAGAGGCTCTCAAGTACATTTAATCGACGTGACGCAAAGAGGAATGCTGAGAACAGCATGCCAATGGACTGCAGGGCTTTCTTGATGCAAAACACATTTACTTAAATAAGTGTTACTGCATGTTGAGCTACTCTTGAGTAAGACGCTGAACCCCTATCTAGTCCCTGAGGGCCACGTGGTGGCTAAGCTCATTGCTCCTATACAATAGGATAGGTTAACTGTAGAGAACAAAGTCCACTGGCCTTATTGGTGTGGCAAATAAAACAATTATTTTACTCTGTTCTAGCCTGCAGTTGAGGCTCTCGTCTACGGACTCGGTCTCAATTATTAGTCTCCAACTTTCAAAAGCAGTCCAGAGTTTATTTCCCTGTTTGTGTGTGTGTGTGTGTCGGCGTGTGTGTGTGTGTGTGTGTGTGTGTGAGTGTGTGTGTGTGTGTGTGTGTGTATCCATTGCAGTAGCTTATTTACCTCAAACTTTGAGAGACCGTTTAAAAAATATTCAGACAACACACTTTCCTTTTGCATGTCCCCATTCATGGACTTGCATATAATTGATATCCATTGCATCACATTCTGCCTGTATAGATCCTTAAAAAAACGGTATATCATCTGTCTGAATTCAACTCCAACTGCGTCTGAGGTTTTATCAATGGAAAGAAAAATGAAAATAATATGAGCAATATCTTCAGATTTTGACTCTCGGCCAGAGTTTGTCCTGTCATCCCACCTCCCATCTATTCATGAGATAAAAACAAAACAAGCCAAACATATGCTCTGTATTATGACCGCTCATTTTTCTAACAAATGCGTACTGATAACTGTAACTTAACCCTGTCACAGAGGAAATAGTATCTGCTTTTCATAATGCTAACAAGTTGTTTCAGGGATAAATGGCGGTGGAAAATGACAATGCCTACCACCATAGAGAGACGAGTACCTGCCGAGGAACACATTGAAATTCACAGAGTCCAGCTCCACATGATCACATGCAGATCACATAAGCCCGCCTGTCCGTGACGACAGTTCACAGGCCTCCACTGTGAAAACCATGGTGGAGTCAGTGATTTCTAGCATGGGATATAATGCAGGTGAGTGGCTGTAAGGTGAACAGAAAGTTATTTGAATTGATGTTGTTTATAGAGAGTGGACACACAACTCATTCGGTCCTAATGCGGGGAGCTCAAATGAATTAATGGGACACATTGAGTGATTTGGTGGTCTACGACCAAGTGGAAAGTATCATTTACATTCCTTTGGGTGGGAAATACAAATGCCAAAGATTGTATTTATTTGTTTGTTTATGACATTTTACACCTTTAATTTGGTAGGATAGTTGAGAGAGAAAGAGTCAGAGAAGATAGAGGAGAGAGAGAGAGAGGTGACATGCAGCAAAGACCCAGATCGGATTTGAACCCAGGCCACTGCTGTGAGGATTCAACCTTATGAGGTACTCACTCCACCAGGTGAGCCACTGGGGTCCCCTCGAGGTTGTATTTACTTTAATTCTCATATTTTAGCCTCCAGGTGCTAAAGGAGCTACGGGCCGTCAGGAAGGCCATCTGACCTTAATCCCCCAAGTGTCATCTAAGTCTGTGTCCTCCACAGTGTGGAGACTAATGGCACATAAAAAAAACCCTCTTCTCCTCCTCCTCCTTCTTATTCTTGTTCTTCTTCATCTTCAAGGCTGCTGGAAAAGACTCCACGCTCCTGCTGGTGAATTGGATAAAGATTTGAACTGAACTGAAAAAGTGGCCCCTGACAACAAATAGAATGACTTCTACATTAATTCACTGAACAACCCTGGTAGAGGGTTTGGTTAAATCCAGGCGTCTGTCTCTTCCCAGGCATCTCCCTGCCTTGAATATGGCCAGTTGCTCATGGTTTGTCATCATTCACATTCTGTTTTGGAGTTAAACACATAGATGGTATAATGATATGCCAGAATGTCTCTCCAGGTAAGGGGATCACACAAAGGTTGGGTCAGTTCATGTAGACACAAGGTTTTATTGAAAGAAACATCTCATCACTCATACAGATGACATCTTCAGTCTGGGCTGACTGTAGTATGATAACTGCAGTCAGGGTCCTGGGTACTATCTGAAGTCTGGGGGTCTACAGCATGATGCCTGTAGTCAGCTCAGACTGAAGATGTCACTGTATGAGTGATGAGATGTTTCTTTCAATAGAACCTTGTGTCATCATGAGCTAACTCAACTTTTGTGTGACTGTGGCAGAGAGTCATTGGACTGCTGTAATGCAGAAGCTCCAGCTCAGAGGTAAAGCAGACTGCATGAAGACAGGGAATGGTTTCTCTTCTTTTACTGTTCACTCAGGCTTTTGATTAACGTCTCGCGTTTATTGCTACTTTGTTTGCCAGTGTAATCACTCTTTTGATTTAGAGTTTGAACAACTCCTTCCAAAGGATCACCGCACACATATACATGCAGGTGCATGCACACACAAGTACACTTAAAGCGAGAGGTCCTCTTCACATGTCACGATTAGGCTCCACGTTGTGGGGGTGGATACGGACTTTGATGCCACATGGGAGATTGGGGCTGGATGCCTTCTCTGATGCCCCTGTAGTAGGTTCAAACCCGCAACATCTCGCTAGTCAGTTCCTGAAGCGTGTGTTCTACCACTGAGCTACCATGCCCCCTTCGTGCATGCACAAAAACTGTAATGCCTCCCAAAAAACGTTCATGGTATATTATTTCTACTCCGGGTTATAATTGGACCTCTCTGCCTCAGCCCCTTTTGCTCCTTCATCGGTATCTCATCACCCCAACCTGTGAGATGAAGCATCCCTTCATTTAAGATGCCTCCCTCATACATTTCCATCTAATTTAACACCTCATGAATTTTAGTGGGCCCTGGGAAGACCGAGGGTTTATGGAGATCATGACCCTGTGTTCTATATATCTTGCTGTATATATTTCCTCGGTAATGTGATATTTGCGCTTTTTCTTTTTGCATTTTGCAGCACTTCCCTCTAGAGTTTTACTAACTAGGTCAATTATTTAACATCATCACATTGCAAGCGTGAGAACGACATGGTCTCCCTGTGTTGCACCCTCGCTCTCTCTCTGGAGCACAGGACAAGTCTGATGAATGCTGCTTTCTCTTATCACGTTTTTACTCCGAGTGGTGAATCAGGCACGCTATACTCACACGGACGCGCTGAAAAAACACTGAGTGAGTTCTCATTGCTTCAGATCTGGTGTTGAGAAATAACACTCCAGTTTTCTAAGTGGAAACCAAAGAGAACGGTCATACTCCAATATGTTTGTAACAGACACCATATGCTCAGCAGATTGGGGGAAATTGAGGCCGCTGGCAATGCTATGGCAAAATATTAGAAAGAGAGAGAAAAACAGCTTTTTTTGGGGTACTGTTCTGCTCTTACATTGATGGTGACTAGTATGTTGTCCCACACTGCCTCCTGGATGGCTACACAGGAGACTGGAGCCTTCTGCTGGGGGTCAAATAGACGCTGCAGGCTACCATAAGCTTTGAATAATCAATGGCATTTTAAATTACTGGCTATTCATTATGCATAAATAACCAAGCTGTGAAACAGATGGAGTGAACAGTGATGACTCGGTAGTTACTGAGTAGCATGTCCTGCAAAATAAGAGCTTTTCTGTACAGCTCCACTTTGCATCCTCTGTCATTATAATGTACTGTTCATTATAAGATGGAAGAAGAGAGCCATTTAATTTTGTCATTGTTATCTTACAGGGAATGTGTTCTCTACATTTAACCCATCCTATCACAAAGGAGAAGTGAGCAGCTGTAGCACCTGGGGACCATCTCCAGTTATTTTTCTAATTTCCTTGCTCAGTATTAACCCTCACATGCATATCTTTTTGGTGGTGGGAGGAAACCACAGTGCTTGGAAGAACCCATACTGCATGCAAATTCCACACAGAAAGGACCTGGGACAACTTAGGACCCTATGATCTTCTTGCAGTGAGGTAACTGTTTACCACTGGGCCACCATGCTGTCCCCCCATGCTCATCTCATAATTTACTGCGAATGAGATAGGTCTGGATTTGCATGTCGGGATTAGTCCCCACGTTGTGGGATTGGACACGGACTTAGATGGAGCTTGGGGGATTAAGGCTTGATTCCCCTTCCTGATGCCCGTCCGTGGTGGGTTTGAACTTCAAATATCTGATTCGTCAGTTCCTGAAGTGTGGGCTCTGCCACTGAGCTACCGGGTACCCCTTTAGCTGCTAAATTTGAATATAAGTTGAATATTGAGGATCTCTAAGTAACGTAACTGCGTTAAAGATAGCACCCCATTCAATGTTCACCTTATATTCAAGCTGAGCAGCATATTGTTGTTCATTCCTGTGAGCCAAAGGGCTGAACTCAACTGCACACGATGTAATTTATGAACTTAATCCATAAAGTGCTATATGTAGATAATATTTAATAATACATCATTATAAGCAGGAGGCAAAGTTGAGATATGGAAAAATTCCAATGCTGCTCACACACTACCCAGTTATCAGATGTTTTATTGAATGTGTTTTAGTTGCGGTGATTAATATTTATTCTTCACTGGCAGCCTAAATGAGGGTAGTTTGTTATTGCAATTGCTCTCTGCAGATTGTCTATATATTGTCTCCCATTCCAGACTGACCAATAGGCAGAACAGAATCGGGACCTATACAGGATCATGTTAGGACAGACAGTCCGACATCTCCAGCTCATCAGTGCAGCTTTGGAAAGGTATTCTCATCAATAACATTGCATCTGGCTGTGATGTAGTGATGTAGGAGACTTGCACTGTCTGCGGCCTCTTCCCTACTTGAATTAAAGTAAACATTTCTAGCAGCCTGCCGTCAGTTGAGGTTCGCAGTCCATAAACAGCATCTTCAAGTCTGCTTTATCATTGACTTGGGGAATTCTCTCTAAGGCATGTTTTTTATTCATCTCTGATTCAATTTGACACCTCAATTCCCCCTCCAACAATATTTTAATCCTTGAAAGGATATGTCTGATTGGGGGATATGAGTTATTCCCTGTGGTGATTTCATGTTCCCGAACCACCAGATTGGATTCAGATTCACTCCCATTAATATTTATGTTTGCATTACCGCCGTTCTCTGCCCAGACATGATCACGGTGGCCACAGCCCCGATTCATTCCCAGAAGAAAAAAGAACAATTTCATCAAAGTGTCAAGCAGTTAATGCTATGGTGACTTTTCCCTTGTCACATAACGGCCTGTTTAAGCCCATCACCATTCTTACTCTGCACTTTCATTTTACAGGAACCACAGTCTCCATGACCACCCTCCCTCCCCTTCCAGCACACACACTTGTTCAGGCTGATTGCTTTAATCATCATGTGTGTGCAAACATGGCTCCTTTCAGCATGAGATGGTGGTATGAACCACTGGCTTGTGTTTACATTCAGTTCCATTGCTATTGCATTATCATCATTCTCCACTCAGAGGACCACTTCTAATGAATGTAATGTTTCCTTTCATCTCTTCATGTAGATCTTGTTGAGATATTATAAAGACATCAGCATTCACCTGCCCCTGCAGAAAACGATTTGAAGTGTCTTTGAGCAAGACATTTAACCCTTAACTGCTTAAGAAGTTTGATGGAGTGTGGTGACCTTTCCGGTGTGTTTACCAAACCTGTGTCAGATGAGTGCTAGGATAGCCTCCAGCATGACTCTGTGCCCCGACTTCTGGTAAGTAGTTGATAATGGATGGATGAATGGATCAGCATTCACCACTGTTTTGGAGCCAATTTTCTAACTCTGCTTGGCTTTTGCTTTAATAATGTTTGAGATGTTATAAATCGCAGAGATTGCATCAATTCAATGAGTCAATGACAACATTGCAGATGGAATCAGAAAGCAATCTTTATTTCAAACTTAGAATTAATAATTGATGAGTTGATCTTATTCAACCATTTGTTGCATCTGTTTTTTTTTAATGCGGATGAAAGGTTCCCTGGGAGGTTTGAAGATAGCTGGTACTGGGTGGTGCGGCGGTCAGTACTGTTGCCTCACAACAAGAAGGTCCTGCCCAGGTCCTTTCTGTGTGGAGTTTGCATGTTCTCCCTGTGTTGTGTGGGTTTCTTCTGGGTGCTCTGCTTTCCTCCCACCATCAGAAAGATATGCGTGTTAGGGTTAATACTTCTGCCTGTGCCCCTGAGCAAAAAAAAAAATCAGTGAGAGAGGTCCGTTTTACATATTATAATTTTTGACCCACAGTCTCTGACTCATTAGTTACTGAAGCGCTATCAATGAGCTACCGCATCCTGTAAGTCATACCATCAGTCTTGTACATTTATGAGCCATTAGGGTGTTTAATATTTAATCGTAATCAAACTACTAAACTTGATGGAGTAATCAATTCAGTCTTGTGAAGTCAGTCATAAATTTATCAGCCATGCATTTTGACATTCAATGATTATAATGGAACCATTCAAGTTGATGGAATCATCTATGTTGCATCAAATAGAGTACTTTAATTGGCAGAGGATAGCATCAGTGAGTACTGACACAAAACAGGCAGGAAAGCAGCTTATCTCTATTGAATAAGCTGGTCCGTATCCACCCCCGCAACGTGGGGACTTATTGTGATGTGTGAGATAAAAGACTTGATCAGGTTTTGTTCACTAAAGTTACAGAAACCCATTCTCTTGATTCTTATCTTGCATTGAATCCACAGTCTCCCGGGACTGAAGGTGGACAGCCAATATAGGCAATCATCAAAAAGGCCCAGCAGGGGATGTACTTTCTGTCAGCTCAGGAAGTTCAAGCTGCCTCAGGAACTGCTGATTCAGTTCAACACTGTAATGATCCAGCCTGTCCTCTGCACATCCATCACTGTCTGGTTGGGATCAGCCACCAAACAGGACAGGGACAGAGTTGAATAGACAGTTGGGTCTGCAGAGAAAATCACTGGAGCCAACCTGCCCTCCATTCAGTAGTTCACCAGAGTCAGGAGACGGGCAGGCATTATCACTGCAGACCCATCACAACCTCTTCTACCTCCTCCCGTTTGGTAGGTGCTACAGAACACTGTACACCAGAACAACCAGACATAAAAACAGTTTCTTTCCAGAAGCTCTCATACAATTGAATGCTTAACTTTGTCAAGTTCCAACCATGTATCTAATGTATACTTGCCTCTACATTTTATGTATACAGGTACGCTGTGTCAGGTCTATCTACCTCAGGCATTTATGTAAGTAACCAGCTGCAAATTTCATTGTAAGAATGCAATGACCAAATAAAGTGACTTTCCTTATTTTGCCTGTTTAAATTCAACCTTTTTGGCTTTATCTGAAGATTCTTGTGTTGTCATTCTATGTGAAGTATGAAACGAGTCAAATTCCACTGAGCTTTTCCAACATGACTGTATGACCAAGGTTCAGCATGATAGGAGGGGACACAGAGAAGTGGACGGACATCACAGGCATATTTGTATGCCGCTTGGTAAGCATTCATGCAGTCTGTAATGTTTTTTGTTGTAAGTTGTGATCACAAATGTTCTTAATACCTTGTGTCATTAAGAGCATCAGATCACAAAGCACACTTTTAACTTCGGATGTTAAAAAATAACATTTTAGCCATGATTAAGGTTTTCTGCTAGCATTGCTGTCACCTGTGTGTAGTTTTACCACATTCTATTTAGAACTTCTTCTTGGGTGGCACATATCCTGTCTTCATGACAGACTGACAGAAGCTCCAGACGCAAAAGGTGGTTGTTGTTAGCCAGGGCTTCGACCAATTCAGTATGGAAGACAGCCAACTGTAAGAAAAAGTAGATGTGGTGAGGGAGTGTAAATTCTTCATACATTTTTGTTTCTAATGCTCAATTCCTAGCCACAGCATTGCGTCAGTAGATCGTGATTCAAGTCAGTGGAGCGAAGAGAGATTTAAAGGCTGGGAGACATTTTTACCTCGTATTACATGTGTTTTGTGTTAGGGGCATGTCATTGCAGTCCGTCATTCTTTCTTGTCACATTCAATGGTAAAAACAGAGGGGGCTTCATGTGAAGCTGTGGTTTAGATTCTAGGAAACAAATGGCGCCCTTGTACCATTCAGCCATGTGGAACTTCCTTTATTCAGTGTGTATTAGCTGCTTCTTTTCACATTCTTCTCTTTTCTCCTGATATAACTGTAAAGTCATCCATCCATTCATACACCGTTGACAGCTTATCTGAAGTCAAGTCTTAGAGCCATGCTAGAGCCTATCCTAGCTTTCATTGAGTGAAAGGTGTTGGAACATCATGGACAGTTTGTCATTCCATCTCAGCACAGCCATAGGGGATTAAGGCCAGATGCCCTTCCTGATGCCCAGCAGTTGGTTTGAACCCACAAGCCCCTGAAGGGGGCTGCAGGAGCTCAGGGATAGAGCATACACTTCAGAAGTGCATGCTCTACCCCTGAGCTCCTGCAGCCCCATTGTGTAGAATGAGGTAACTTACATCTTGAACCAGTCGACCAAATCATAGATGGTGCTGTAGGTTTTTTTCTAGTATCATAACTGTATCTGTATTCCTCAGATGAATAGATGGGGCTTGGGGCATTAAGGCCATTTGCCCTTCCTGATGCCCCGTGGTGGGTTCAAACCCGTAGCCTCTGGCTCATCAGTAGCCACAGTGCACGCACTCAAGCACTGACCTGCCATGGCTCCTATACAAATGGGTGGGTTAAATGCAAAGGACAAATTCCACCAGCCTTGGTAGTGTGGCAATAAAACAAATCTATTCAGTTTATTGTCATCACCATGGCTCCTAGTAATAGTAGGGAGTAGTTGAGGGTGCTTGTCACCACATATGGGTTTTTGTGTCTTTGAGATCAGTTTGGAGTGTCATCATAATCAAGATTAATGAAACCTTGTCCTCCACTTCAGTTGATGGACCTCCCTCTCATTTACTCAGTAATTAAACTAATTATTCAGACCATTTGCTTTGAGAGCTAATGCCCCGGGGGAGAGAGGAGTGAAACCTACGTGTCCTCTCTGCGCTCCATCATAATCTGGATTACTTACTGCGGGAAGGTAGAGACTGTTGTTCGTAGCCAGTCAACTGCTAATTAGGGGAATTAGCATGAGAGTGAAATAATTGAATCATTGTTATCTTATCTGATGTTTGTGTTTTTAACAGTCATGCAGGCAGCGGGGAACTCTACCACCGCTGAGTCCGCCTCCAGTGCAGAACTTCAGTGATGATGCATTTCAGCCATTAACAGCCATGTATTCTCCCCTGTTCTGTATGGAGCATCTTGACAATGTGTGCAAAGCACATCTTCTGAATGTACTGGGATGGATCATTAGGGGCAGCATGGCTCAGAAGGTAGGGCACTCATCAACTAATTGAAATATTAGTAGTTCGATCCCTGGTTCCTTCAGAAAGCATGTCACATGTCCTTGAGTAAGACACTGAACCCCCAACTGCTTGGGACCACAAGTAAAAATTAGGTGGCTAAATCTGGCATATTCTCAGGAGGATGTCTTGTGTCTCTCTTGGAGACAAGGTGAGAATTTCAGTCATCTGTGAGTAGAGCTCCTTCTTCTTTATGTAGAAAGGAGCCAGTTGAGGGGGTTTGGGCATCTAGTAAGGATACCGCCTGGTCTCCTCCCTAATGAGGTGTTCCCGGCATCTCCAGCTGTGGGGAGGACACAGGGCAGACTGGCCTGGGAACGCGTTGGGGTCTTCAAGTCAGAGCTGGAGTATGTGGCCAGGAAAAGGGATGTTTGGGTTTCCTGGCTGGAACTGCTAACTCCATGACCTGACTTTGGATAAGCAGTTGATTATGGATGGATGATTGTTAGTGATGTTACCTGAATTATGGAATATTTCAGTGCTTTCAGCATCAGACACTCTCATTCAGACAATCCAGCTGGGGATGATCCGCCCCTGACATGTGTCCCCAGAAGCAACTGCCCATAGATCAGCCCGGTTTATCGAAAGCCACCTGGTGGCTTTTTTGTGGTGGCTTTCTCCATCTCTACCCTTTGGTGCTCAACCAGTTCAGGACTTTGCAGGTATAGCGCCTCTCCATCACTTCCAGGTTGAGGCACATCAGGCCAGATGAAGCCTTTGTCAGGTTGAAGGGTTTCAAGACTCTTGGCTTTGCTACCCAGATTCGTAATTCTCGCTTTCAACCCAACACTCAGTTTTCACCAGCCACCCTCTTTATCTTCTAGAGACACAACCCTAATTCACGCTGCTAAGTGGCATCGCTGTAGGCACACAACCTTAGTATGAGGTTATGAAAGACAGATGATCCCAGAGAGGAATCACCCATAGGATATTTAATGTCCTCCTCACCAGCCCAACATCATCCTCCTTTTTCTAGTTTGAAGAAAGACTCGTTGGTTTTTAACGACAGTAAAAAGAAAGACAAGTCTTAATCCAGAGTGAGATTTGAAAGCGCTTCCTTTTCAAGGCATTCTAATTAGAAGAGTTCCTGAAGGTGAAAGAAAAGTTATTATGAGGACAAATGATGGGACAGCATGACTCCGACTCAATATGTATGTATGAATATGTATTTTGCAGTTAGTGCTTCTGTAGATACACAAGACAGCCTAGTGAGATTCAGCAAATCTGATGAATGGAAATGTGTCTGAATCCTCATGAGTGTCGTTTTTTTTCTAGGAATTATAGTCATGCAAATAAAATGGAGCAGGATGCTCCTGTTGAACTGGTGTTTTGCATTACAAAGCCCCATAAAGAACATTCATTTGTGTATGGTACAGATATCGTTATATTCAGTCTATGTCTTCAGTGGTATGTTCTTTCGATTTTTTATTTTCTCAAAATCTTTCCAATTAAAGCGATTTTCATCCCCCGCACAAAGCATCTTGTAGTGTCCTTGAACAAGACACTGAACCCATAACTGCTCAAGCCCTGAGATGGACTGGCGACATATCCAGGTTGTTTCCCTGCCTCTCACCCAGTGAACACTGGGGTAGGCTCAAGCATGAGTCCACGACCGGACTTCAGATGAGCAGTTGATGCTGTATAGATGGATGGACACCCATATGCAGGATGTGTGGCATGTGGAGGTACCCTAACACCACTCAACACCACTCACCATTGCTCAGAATAAAATCCTACTACAGAAGGGACTGGAGGTTGATGTCAGAGATCATCGAATCCAATCAGCAAAGTTAAAAAAAATTAAGACTAGATTAAATCAAATCCACATTTCAAATAGGTCCAGTTTGGACAGAACGGATTTAGCTTCCATCATTTTATTGAGAAATGGCTGTGGCAGTTACAGCAGCCTCAGGGTCGTCTAGATGTATTGAATGTCTTTCTTTATTTGAGTCACTTGTGACGCAGATGTGCTTTGACCTTTTGTTTCTTCGGTGAAGGGGAATTAAATCTCTATTTGCCAAAATTCCTACCCGGCAATAAAGACGAGATGGGAAATCCATGCCAAGAAACTTGTCAGATTTTGTCGGTTTGGGGGACTGCGGAGGTGACCTCTGTCGAACTAAAACCCCTCATCAGTTAAAAAGTTTTCACACATACTGTAATGGTACTTTTACTGTTTGCATCGTTCACAGTGATTTCTTTCATAAAACGTGATAGTGTTGATAGTTTGTGCTTCATTTCAAATAGCTTGCTGATAGGCCACTGCTGCTCCCTGTACATGCCTATAACGCCCTGTTTCTTCTACCCGGCATATTTGATAAGCCAGGTTTGTGACAGCCTCTTTGAGGTCAGTTGACAAGCTTTATGAGTCACCATGATCATAGCTGAGGTTTATGAGATCAGAGATGTTAGCCGTGAAGTTTCCCAGCGTATTGTTCAGAAACAGCGTGACAACCGTCAGCCCATATGCCAGTCCTATCCCTGCACCCTGGTGTGAGCAATATGGTTTTCATGCAGGAGAAGGAGAAGAAACTTTATTTATTGTCATTGAACGTACATCCAATGCATTGTCTTCTCTGCATTTAACACATCCTATTGTAAAGGAGCAGTAAGTAGCTGTAGCACCCTGGGACCAACTCCAGTTCTTTTTCCTATGGCCTTGCTCAGGGGCACAGGCAGGAGTATTAACCCTGACATGCATGTCTTTTTTATAGTGGGAGGAAACGGGAGCACCTGGAGGAAACCCACTCAGACATGGAGAACATGCAAAATCCACACAGAAAGAACGTGAGGTGGCCCGAGATTGGAACCAATGACTTTCCTGCTGCAAGGTAACAGCAGTACCCACTGCATCACTGCCGTTTCCATATAATGTTTGCCTGTAGACATTTGTACTGTAGACCATTCATCTAGTGTAACTGTAAATCTATACGCCTGTGAGTCTTCTCATGTCCTGATGGTACCTCATCACCCACCGGGCTGCCAGGCTCACCTCTCATCTCAAGGTTGATTTCATTTGAGCCACGCTGCCTCTTGTTCCTGCTTGCTGGCTGTCTATTCAAGATCCCCCTCCTTTATTGATTGTTGTGAAAGGAAATTATGCCTTACTGCAAAGTAGCATTGGGCTCTGTTTCCCAAGGCTAATGATCCACTTTAACGGTTCATATTCCAAGCAGGAGTTCACCAGTGCCTGTTGTGTGTGTCTGAAAGCCCTTGACATTTAATTAACTAGAGCAAATTTATCTCATCAGAAAATGAGGGAGTCACTCCTCTGTGTTATGTAATGTAATGTTATGTAAAGCTTTCATCATTTCCCTTCAAACACTGGATCGGGCAGTGTAACCCTAGTAACCCTAACCCTATTCTTGGTTTCTCAATTATTTATTATATTTGTGGTGGCGGGGCGACATGGCTCAGTGGGTAGAGTGGTTGTCTGGCGAGCATAAGGTTGTAGGTTCGATCCCGGCACCTACAGAGAAGTGTGTTGAAGTATCCTTGAGCGAGACACTATTCCCCTAATTTCTCTGGCCTGTGATGGACTGGTTACCTGTCCAGGGTGTTTCCCCAGCCTGCATCTACAGTACCTAACTATATTGGGGGCCCCCTCTCACCTGATTCCTTTTGACACTCATACAAACAGACATACATACATATAAATACATGCAAGCACATTCACACAGACACATGCAAAAGAGAGAAAACACACACGCCTATTCGCTTACTTAAAAGAGCAGCCATAAAAGCCATTTATTGCTCATTGCCTTATCCCAACAGTTTGCACGTGACCACAATCAATCCAGTGTCCCACCAGCAGTACCTGAGCCTCTCCATTACACTGGAGTTCTCCTTCAACGTCTCTTCAGAACAGGGTTGATTTGGAGGTCAAGTGTGACAAAGTGTTTTGCGTGTAGGAGAGGAGGGAAAAGCAGATCTGATGACACTGCTACCGCATCAGCCTGTGTGGCTCCTGACCTGTGCTCTGGCGTTTGCTCCTGTGTGTGTGACGGCCTGTTCGAAACAGGAGTTTACCTGCGCCCAGGGATCATGTGTGCCCGAGGAGCGTGTGTGTGATTTCACCGACAACTGTGGTGATGGCAGCGATGAGGAACACTGTGAGTAAATTACTAATGATGTGACATGGCATGTATGATGGAGTGCTCTCGGTCGAGAGCAGCAGGTCTTTACCATTGTGTTGTTGTTGGTTGTTTTTTTTGGGGGGGGTTTATAAAGGTACTTTGAGATGATTTTATTTGTGTAGTATATGTGAATAACAAGCGAAGCTGCACAGCTCCGCCTGAGGTAGGCCACCGTAGATAGATCTTGATATTTATGATGGGAAATACCTGCCATGACATTTGGTCTTGGTTCTCAGCATTATCCCTCCTATTTAAGTGCGAAAAACTGGAAATTGGAAATGTCACGCCATGAGTAATTTTGATTCACATCCGCTGTGCGCCAGTATGAATAGGCAGCCTAATGGGCTCTAGTCATAAAAGAACATCGTTATTGTTCATCCACTCTTCCTATCAAAAGCCTCTCGCTCCTACTGCAGATGAAATGTGGTTTCCAAGTCCTTTAGTCTGAGATGGTCTCTTTTAATACAATATCTTTCAAGAAGCTTCCACTTCTTTGAATGCAGTGTAGAAACTGAAGCACTCATGTGAGCAGTAAAATGGACTTGTTCTTATACCTTTCACATGAGTGCTTCAGTGTGTCCTTCTTTTACTCCATAGTAAACATCTGGAAGTACAAGTGATAATCTAATATGGCGTAATATAACTCAATGCTGTGTGATATAAATAACTACAGCAATTGGCTCAATAATGCAGCCAGATTATACATGTGCACAGATTTACTCTCAAGTCATTGTCGAACAAGACAGAAGAAAGCTAATATTAGCACAGAAATAAGCAAAAACACTTTATACACTCACAAGTCTTCCATCCATCCATTGTCAACCGCATATCCACTGTCAGATCACAGAGCTAGCAGTTCCAGCAGAGGATCTCAATTTTCTCCTCCTCTGGCCACATCAACCAGCTCTGACTAGGGGATCCTGTGGTGTTCCCAGGCGAGTGCGGAGATATAATCCCTTCACCGGGTCCTCAGTCTGCCCCGTGGTCTCTTCCCAGCTGGTGGTGCCTAGAATACCTCACTAGGGAGGTGACTAGGTAGCATCCTGACAAGGCACTGAACCACCTCAACTGGCTCCTTTCTATGTAAAGGAGCAGAGGCTCTATAACTTCTCTCTCTATCTCTAAGGGAGATGCCAGCCATCCACTTTAGAAAACCCATATTGACCACTTGTATTCTAATCTCATTCAACTCAAAAGGCACACTAGTGAAAATGCCACAGGCTATTTCAATTGGATGGACTTCGTTACAGCTCTGTTCTCCTGTCAGATATTTAGGCAAGCTGTCCATCTCCTATGGAACCTTAATCTGTGTCAGTAGGATGTCTTTCTAATCCTCTGTGACCCCACCTGAGCGTTCTCCTCTTTAGATACTGCAGCACTAACACCAGTGATTTATAATCCTAGATTGGACATTACACCATAGAGTGGAATGGCCTTGCAAGTCCATGCTTTCACCTGTTAAGCTGCTTGATCCTCATTGGGCTTAAATCTCACAGGCAAGTGAGTCCCAGAGCATGGATGAGTGGCTGACCAGGCTGTGGTGTGAAATCCTTGACCAAACACGTATGATACCAGCAGATCGATGTGAGATTCTCAGCAGATGTATGATGTGCAGAAACCTGTTTTTACTCTGAAGGTTCTGACTGGTGGCGCTGTGACTTTGAGGAGGGCTTTTGTGACCTTATCCAGAGTTCAGAGCTGCTGTCTGAATGGACCAGAGGAACTGCAGCATCGGGACTCGAACACGACCATGCCAACAATCGGTCAGGTAACTCACGGTCTCCTAAGGTTGTAGTTTTGCATTTGGATTGTAGAGGAAGAGAGCCCCTGGTGCTCGCTATCTTCAACATGTAGCCTTCCTCCCTGGTTGTTTTCTACATACACACATCTACACTCAAGTCTACATTTATATGCACATTCTCGCTTCTTTCTCCACTGCAGCACATTTTCTATCCCTTTTGCCCATCAGAGGAGAAAGAACTGTGGCAGAGCTGAGAAGTCCTGTCTTCCGGCCTTCTCACACATGCAGGGTAAAACCATACTTTGACTGGGTAGCTTGGTCATTAAGTTTCAATAAACTCTAATATCCAACAGCAATGGATGATTCATCGTTACCATACATTTCCTGCTCAACAGATGAGCCTCTACCATTACACCAATGGGAATCATGGAGGTCTTCAGATCTTGATTCAGACTCCTCCTTTGGGTCAGAGCAAAGTGGTCTGGACAAACCGTGAACTGCAGAGAGACACGTGGCAGCAGGTGGTAATACAGCTCATCAGTGAGCAGTCCTTCCAGGTTAGTAATTTACACCATATTAAAGCCATACTAAAAAGATAAGGACATCATTTGTCTTCTGCCACATCATATGTATCTCATATAATGTGTCGTGTCATACATCATATCACATCCCTTCATGCCACGTCATGACATATCTCATCAGACCATGTCATATATCATCATATGCATCATATCTCAATTTCACATCACAAATCATTTTATTTAGCGAGGTTTGGATGGTGTGAAATTCTATAGTGGTACCGTGTTGTAGGGTGGCACAGGTCAGGGGGGAGAGCAATCTTCTAGTAATCACAAGATTTGTTTGATTCCCGGTCCTTGTAGAAAATGTGTCGAGGTGTCCTTGAGCAAGACACCGAACCCCTAACTGCTCAGCCTCTGAGATAAAGTGGTGACCTTTCCGCAGGTTATTTCCCCGCCTTTCGCCCAATGAGCGCTGGGATAGTTTCCAGCATGACTCCGTGACTGGACTTTGGATAAGCGGTTGAGGAGGAATGGATACAGTGTCATAATGGTCCTGTACCTTAATTAGTTTTTTTTCCTTTTTTCCTTAAAGTCTAATTCTCTTCTACTTTATTAATTTACCTGAGATGGGAAGTTCTCCTTTGGGCAGCCATCTAGTGTTTCTTGAGCAGGAAGGGTGAAGCATGTAGTTCAAGGATACACTGACTGGTAATGCAGGAATCAACCACAGAGCCTTTTAGCTGGGAATAGCCTCACTAACTATGAGGCCACTTTGCAAAACCAGGCCCTCATGGTGTGCTACTCTGCTTCCTGTTATAATGGTGGTTCAGCTGTTTATTATCCCTCAACTTTAAATGACAACAGCAATTTCAGCGAGAGGTTTCCTAATATTCAGTTCGATTAGTATTGAGATTTGGTTCTGCTATGTAGATCCTCTCATTAACTAATTCGGGTCACGTCTATAGAGAAATGGCACAGTTGTGGTTCCGGCCAATTTCCCCAGAAGTGTTCTCACACTTCAGCACACATTCTGAAGGAGCCGGGGTTCAAATCAGTGACCTCCAATTACTAGACAACCCGTTCTGCCACCTGAGCTATGCTGCCCCGATTTAGTTTTAGATTTCAGTTTTAGATTTAGATCTCTATCTTCTTGTTTTCCTATCCTGTGTTTGTATCTGGATGTGTGTATTTCTGATATGTGTGTGCTTCGTGTCTGTATATGCAGTTTGTTTTGCTAAGAATTTGTATGCATGTATCTGTGTAGGTTCATTTCTGTGTGATTGAAATCTAATACGGAAACCGGGATTGGTGTTTATCTAAGAAAACCATTATGTTCCCCACGTCCGCCTCACCGCTATCTGAATAATATCTCGGCTGCCCCGATCAAAGTCCAGGGGAAGGACTTATCTCTCCCACTGCAGTTTTACAGCTCGTAAGTTATGACTCATCTACAGGTGAATGAGGCATTGTGTCGTGACGTGTTGGAGAGAAATCCATTCAAATACAGAATTCAAATAAGGCTTTAGCTGCCATCTCAGACGGTCAGGAATATTCTGAACATTTTCTATCAGCAGGGATGTTTCATCCTGAAACCTCCCTGGAAAAGTTTAAGAAAAAAAGGTGATTCTGATCCCGCATAGCATCAACTAGCAGAATGCCATGCGGAGTTGTTCCTCCATGAGATGCTAGCATTGTGCACATGTTGAGGATTTGTTTTGGGTTTTACATTCCATCACTAAACCAGAACTTGTATTTCATCCTCAGATATTCTTTGTAGGTCCTATCAGTTTTACCATGAAGGGGCTTGATGGATTTCACGATAAGAGTCGAGTTACAGGGAGAGGCATGCTAAGGTTGCAGGTTTGATCCGATCACCTGAGGAGAAGCCTGTCGAAGTTCCCCTGAGCAATACAATGTTATCCAAACTGCTCTGCCTTGTGATGGAATGGCGATCAGTCCAGGGTGTTTCCCCACCTTTTGAGTACTGAGATAAACTACAGTTTTCCCTTTAACCAACTTTGGATAAGTAGTTGATGATGGATGGATGGATTAGAGTTGCAACTTTAAAACTTTAAGAACGGACATGGGTTAATACATACATCTCTCTCTCTCTCTCTCTCTCTCTCTCTCTCTCTCCCCATATGAATATGTCTTTCTATCTAATTATCTGTGGGCCAGGTGGTGATTCAAGGTGATCTGGCTGCCAACAGTGAATCCTCAGATGTCCTGGCCATTGATGACCTAACCTTCAGTCCTGGCTGTGTTATCACTTCAGGTAATTGCCACTAATAACAGCTCACACCACACAGATGATGGATACAAGTGCAAGTTTGCACTTTGGGATATTTTTAAATGTCGTCACTGCACACTCTTTAACATGTATTAAATACTGATGAAGTGAAGTGGGCCATTTAGCTGTTTCGGACAGGTTTTAACCTCTTATCTCAGTGATGCTGCTCATCCACCAACACCATACCATCTTTATAGGAGATTTTATGACTGCCACAACTCATCTGGCTGCTTTGACCTCCCTTTCGCCATGTCTGTAAGAAAAATAAAGGTGTAACTGACCTATCGATTTTCACATTCAGGCGTCCAACCAAGTGGCTTTGGCATTTACAGGTTCCTTTCCCAGTGGAGTCATAAGGCCACAGTTGTAGACCACAAAGTAGACCATATATGTGTGTGGGTGTGATAAATAAGGATGCAGAACACGGTGGTTGGGGTGACGATGTGTGAGAGCGGGATGATTACCAAACCTGCTGGAGTCTCATTAGTTCAGTTTAGCATGTCTAAGTGGATGGGACAGGTGGATGTCACCTTGACATTCGGTCCCTCTACATCCATCTGTTTTGTGAGCTCTTCTACGCGCCTCGGCTCATCAACTGAGCTTGGTGATGGGCGTTCTCAACCATGTCAAGACTATATAGTCACATGTGGTAATAGAGTGGAAGACAGACGGATAGTGAATTCTGATGTCTGGTATCAGTTTGTGTGTTCGGGTCTTTAACATCCGCCCATTGGAAGGTCTGCACACCCATATACACTGAGACACACAGTTTCTGAGACATCTTTGCATCACTCTTTTGAAGTGCCATAGTCCAGAAGCTGAGGAGGATGTGCTATCAGCTCTGGTTTGTCGCTCACATCTCAGATTGCTAATTGCATGTCAGTGTTAACATACACCGGATTCCTCACATCCCATGTCTTTTCTTATTCATCCCATCTCCAATTTACACAGAAATGTGCTGCTGTGAAAGATGCTATAAATTAAGATGAAGTGCCTTGTTAGATATAATCTCTTTTTCATGGAATGGTTCACGTGGACACAGTGAAACATGACAGAATGAGGTCACAGTGAAATGGATGTTCTGCTAAAGGTTGACACAAATGCACCTCCTTCAGGTGCAAATAGCATCAAATCCCATTGGACTGTGTGTGCCTGCCGATCTTGACCATCGGTTGTGTTTGTCCAGTCTTGTCCCAGTTGGAATGTGCTTGATATTACCTTCAGTGTATCCTCCTAATTTTAGGTCATTATATCTTGAATGGAAGAGGGTGTGCTACAGGAACTGATAAGCCAGAGACAGCATGTTTAACCTCATTGCAGGGTGTCAGTAAGGGTATCCCGCCTTAGTACCCTAAGCTCCATCTAATCCATGACCACCCTCACAATGTAGGAATTGATCGTAACATGTGAAATTAACCGCTCATATCCCGGTGAGATGAGAATAGGAGAGACGCAGTGCTTAATTTGTGCCAGAGCTAGCTGGAGAAAGCTCTGGAACCTCTCTGTTTTGAACTGGTTGAGCTCCGGGACCTATATGCATGGATCCACCACCTCTCGAATTGATTTAAAAACAGTTGTCCCTACTATTCCCAAGTGATAATATTCAATCACATCAATGATTCATCCATAAAACAACAACAAAGAAAAACACACACACTCACACACACACACACACACACATACAGACACACACACACACAGACACACACAACCAAACACCTCATGTGAACATTGTAAATATGCAGGGTGTGTGTGTGTGTGTGTGTGTGTGTGTGTGTGTGTGTGTGTGTGTGGGTGCGTATGTACTCACAGTGACAGGCAGGTACCATTTGACTTTCTGCTCTGGACTGCCCAGGTTGATAACAGCCCCACCATACAAACCACAGATCACTCCTAGCTAGTACAAAAACAAAACAAAAAAACAACCAAAAAAACCCAC
>OMLC01096016.1:0-19202 GCA_900302585.1 Regalecus glesne | reverse complement strand
GTAAAAACCAAAACATGTTGCTGTAGAACGCGACCTCTGACAGCAGATTGTAAGCTGCAGAGATGAACAAAGGTTTTCCCGGGTAGAAATATTGGCCCGGCTAGTCTTAGCCCAACTCCAGTGGTCTGGGAGAGCCTCAGACTGTGATGTTTGTGCTGGAAACATCCCTCTGTGTTTCTTTTGGACTGGACCCAACGAAAACAGGGTAACACTATTCCCGATTATAAACTCATAAAATGGGCCAACAGTACGATGTAGGACTATATTTAACATTGATTCAGGGCATCCTTGGTGAAGAGCTCGTCCAAAAAGGCCAACAAGAGGAAGGGAGGAAAAGAAATAAAAGTATCTGTTGAAGTAGAAATAAAATATTTGTGCTTCTCCGGTTCTCTCCTGATCTTTCTGTCTTCCTCTTGCTCCACTCACTTTTTTATCTTTCTCTTTCCTCTCTATCTCTCTCACACACAGAGACAGTCAGAGTGATGCTATTCTTTGACATACATGCAACTTTAATGTTGGGAAGTCTCTCAGCAGCTCCAGATAAATAGTTAACTACCCCTGAACTCTCTATTATGCAGTGCAATGTAGCGAAAGCTTATCACCTCATCCTTGAAATATCTGGATCGAGTCATCGCAGTAAAGAATTTTTTTTTTCCGATTGCGCAAATGTTCTTTGTACTGAATCTAGACCTGTGAGAGAAATAGCAACAGACTTCAGATCTATCTCATTTTGGTCTGTGCCCCACAGAGACCGTCTGCCATATTTTTCCAATTCAGCTTGACGAAAGAAAGGGCCAATCCAATTTTTTTTTTAAGCAACAACAATTCCCCTCCACTGCTTTTTGCTCCACTTTGCCACTCTTTCCACTAATCTAGGATTAAAGAAACAATGTCTTTAAATGAGGATGTTAAGGAGCTGCATATCCCCTCTCACTGTTTCCTCAGTTAATTTCAGGTCCGCACCAGACGCTCAGCCTGAGGCACTGTACAGGCTCTCATGGGCCCGGCTCAAACCCCTCACAGTTCCACACTTTAAAAGGCCATGTGGCCACACACGCGCTTCACTGAAATCACCTGAATGCTATTTATCAGCCTGCAGCTACAATTATTTGTTTATAGTGTTGACTGCCATGTTTTTCCAGGCAGGCGACCAAGCTTTTCTCCAAGGGGAAATGTGATTATGCAGAACGCCTCTTCACGAGGCCAGGACTCAAATGAGTTTGGTACAAAAGCCCCTCTGATTACCCAGCCAGTCCCCGCATCTAGATATGGCACAGCAAGCTTGATAGGTACAAGCATGATACTCCAGAAGTCACTCAATGAGGAAAAGTATTTTGTTTTGATTGATCTCTCAACCTAAATCACTTGGAGTAATTTCTCCAGCGTCATTGATAAATACAGACAACTAGTCACATACGTACCCATCAGACTCTCCTGGCCCTGTCGTAGCTCAGGAACAGAAAGAAGGGGATAATGAGATCCAGCTCATCGTTATTATGCTGGGAGGGAAGAGGGCTGTAAAACTGCAAGCTGTCCCACTGCCAGGCAGGCAGCTGCACATCTGCATAGAATGCTGCCTGTTTCCAGCTCGCATTGGTCACGGCCAATTGTAGCATCCCCCTCTTCATCCATTCCTCTATTGCTCATTAGCTCCAAATGAGAACAGGCTGGTGAATCTCATCCTGAGAGATGGTATCTGCTCGACACATAAGAACACACACACACACACAGACACACACACGCACACACACACACACACACACACAAAAACAGAGCTCCTGATTGCCTTTCCAAAAACCCAGGAGCTTACACCGATCAGCCAAAACATTAAAACCAGCTGCCTAATATCGTGTTGGTCCTCCCGTGTTGCCAAAACAGCTTTGACCCATTGAGTGATGGACTCAAGACTAGACTTCTGAAGATGTCCTCTGGTATCTGGCACCAATATGTTAGCAGCAGATCCTTTAAGTCCTGTAAGTTGTGAGGTGGGGCCTCCATGGAAGGGACTTATTTTTCCAGCACATCCCACAGATGCTCACTTGGATTGAGATCTGTGGAATTTGAAGGACAGGGCAACAAACTGAGCTCTGTCATGTTCCTCAAACCATTCCTTGATGTGTGCAGTGTGACAGGACACATTTTCTTGCTGAAAGAGGCCACCGCCATCAGGGAGTAAATACCAGTGCCAAGAAAGGATGTACCTGGTCTGCAATGATGATTAGATAGGTCATGCAGGTCAAATTTAGCACACACATGAACGCTAGGACCTCAGGTTTCCCAGGAGGACATTGCCCAGAGTGTCACACTACCTTTACCAGCTTGTCTTCTTCCCATAATGCATCCTGGTGCCATCTCTTCCCCAGGTTAACACGTGATGTGAAAGGAGACATGATTTATTAGACCAGGCTACCTTCTTCCACTGCTCCATGGTCCAGTTCTGAGGCTCACGTGCTTATTGTTGGTACTTTCAGTGGAGGACAGGGGTCATTATGAGCAGTCTGCTGGTATGCAGCCCTATATGCTTCTAGCTGTGATAGACACCTGTCTATCATAGCCAGCATCTTTTTTGTCTGCAACTTGAGCTACAGTAACTCTTCTGTTGTATCAGACCAGACAGGCTAGACTTCACTCCCCATGTATATGAATGAGCCCTGGGCACCCATGACCTTGTTGCCCAGTTCATCAGTTGTCTTTCCTTCAACCACTTTTGGTAGGAACTGACCTCGCTGTGCCAGGACGGCCCCACAAGTCCTGACATTTTAGAGATGTTCTGACCCCGTCATCTAGCCTTCACAATCTGTCTCTCGTCAAAGTTGCTCAGATCTTTACACTTTTGCATATCAGCATATCAACTTCAAGAACTGAGTTGCTGTCCAATATAGCCCACCCTTTGACAGGTGCCATTGTAACAAGATAATCAATGTTATTCACTTACCTGTCAGTGTTTTCGTTGCTTTGACAGATTGTATACACTGAATCTCTCTCTTTCTCTCTCTCTCTCACACACACACACACACACACACACTCTCACACACATGCTAACCCAATTTCTCACTGAATCCTTCACAGTAATAGTCACTGATGGCTGACAGGCACCAAGGTCTCTTTAGTAGGAATCAAACTGGGCCAGAGGTCAGCACCAGCACATCTCAAACATCATTAGGTGAAATCGAACACTGTCAAAAAAAGAAAAAAAGACATCATCTATCAACCATTACCTTTTTCATGCATTTTACTTTGCCTTAAATGTTTCTTAAATCATTTCTAACATTCTGGCTATTCAAATAGAAAACCATGCATGTTTTTCTCGGGTTTAGAATATCACTGGTGAGCTTACAGTTGTATTTGCCAGTTTCCACGTCTGACTCATGCGGGATCTGGTGATGGTGCAAAATGTCTAGTGGTGTCTGCTAGTGGAAGCAAAGGGGCACTTGGGGTAGCACTGAGCACGTCTGATATTTGATTGGCCACCGTGGGTGCCCCCCCTCCAAAAATGTCATTTGCTACTGGCAGTTTAATGCTGATTGACATGTGATTTCACCTCTTGTTTAAAGAAGGGTTTATGTCCTTCAGGGCCTTTTTCGAGGTTGAGGAAGGGAGAATTTCCCCACAGCTGATGAATCCTGTGAGTGACTGAAGAGTTTCAGACTTGCTGCGAAAGCAGCATTTTGAAGTAAATTTGAAGGTTTAGCATCGGGGTCAGGTCTCCTGAACAACTTTTACGAATGTTGAGTCACTGTGTAGACACATACAGGTAATTTGGCTCCACGACAGACAGTTAATCAGTCGAGATTGGTTCCCAAATAAGTCCGACATCAGAATGAGAATTGGAATCAGTTTTTTGGCCAATGTAGCTTTTTATGTGAATGGAATTAGACTCCAGTTTCATGGCTCTCACGGGTATTTCACATAGAATGACAACACAACAACACGGCATAGCTCAGTGAGTAGAGCGGTCGTCTGGCAATCGGAAGGTTGCAAGTTCAATCCCCGGTCCTGCATAAAGTATGTCAAGGTGTCCTTGAGCAAGACACCGAACCCCTAACTGCTCCCCGAAAGCCATATGGTGGCAGCTCACTGCTCCTATGAAATAGGATGGGTTAAAGTGCAGAGAACCTCAAATTTCCCCTTGTAGGACTTATAAGGGAATCCATTCCATTCTATCTTCAGATATATACAGAAGGGTTGACTATATGCAGGCAAAATAAGAGGTGATAAATCACAATGGTGAGGAGAATGTATTAGATGCTAAAATAGATGTCAGCAGGTTACTTACATACATACCTGAGGGAGATGGACATGACAGAGCATACCAGTATACATATTATGTACATTATATACAAGGTATATAGGTGGAGTCTACTTACAGAAAGATTTGTTGTCATCTAGAACACCATTCATTGTCGCTTGAATGTTCAGAGTGGTTATAATTTATTATAATTATATAATTCATTTTTATACATCTTTAATTTTTTTTACATTTTTATATTTTTTTACAATTTAGATTCAGATTTATTTTTGGAGTTACTATTTGTTCCCGGTTTGTCAAAATATTTTAATCAGAGTTTGTAGTCTGTGCGCACACATACGTGTAACCATGGCAACCTTGAACCCATAGAGACTCCCCCACATAACATATCCCAGTTTAACCCTTGCTTCTTAGCATTGTGACTTTAGAGCACAGCCCCCCTATGGATCAGGTTCTGATGGGATCACTGTCAGACATTTGCTCTCCCATTTCCCCTGTCATAAAGTCCTCGCTTGCGTCACAGGAAATGAATTACGACATGGGACATCAAAATATGACTGGTGCCCTGTTGGAGAATGGATGTTTCCTTGAATGTCCTGTTTAATTAGGTCCAGTGGGAAATCAGTGGGAAAAGACTCTTCAGTATCTATAGGCCAGACTGGCAGGCACCAAAGGGCACAACAGATTATATCGCATCACATGATGGCCCAAAAGACTCCGCAGCAACAAATGGAGTTGTAAACTGCTTGTAAAATACATAGTGGATTGATTGTGGTTGACCTAGTACAGCAAATAAGAAGTATTCAGACAATCACATAATGAGAGGTCCATTTTTATGTATCACAGTTAGTCCCCACGTTGTGGGAGTTGACACGGCTTTAGATGGAATGTCAGGGATTAAGGCCGGATGTCCTTCCTGAACACCCTGTGGTGGGTTTGAACCTGCAACATCTGGCTCATCACTTCCTGAAGTATGCACTCTGTAACTGGGCCATCGTGACTCCAGACATGCTGCTATAGTAAGATTTGCAACATTCACTCCTTTGGAATTTATGTTAGAAGGGCAGATTCCTCCAAAATACAGTAAAACTGTGACAATAGATGTCTTGGAGAAAACAATGGTCACAAAAAATATTCCTTGGAGTCCTCATTTTCTTAAAAAGAAAGCTCCTTAGGTCCTTCGAAGCATTCTTTGGCACTACCCCCCTCCTTGGAGAAGTCTTTTGGCCGATCTGGTCTGCAGTGTTGTGTTGTAATGCCGCTGATCACTGTTTTATGACTAAAGAGATGTGACAGATACTGGTGGTGTAGGATGAGATCCCCTGTGTTCCCTGTGATCCAAACCATATGCGGAGGCGGCCCATTGTAATGACTAGGAGGGGTCTTATGATTTGGCTCAGTCCATGGTAGAACCAGGGCTCGCGGGTCAAAGAGTCCCCACACACATGACATGAAGACGAAATATGAATGTAAATATCACCCAAAGAGGAATGTTGTCAGGGTGGGTCTCACAAACGACATGAATTAATACTGAATAATGATCGATTCATTGATTAAGGTATGGTAAACAGCGAATGAGGGGGCAGCATAGCTCAGTGGGTATAGCAGTCGTCTGGCAATCAGAAGGTTGCAGGTTTGATCCCTGGTCCTGTAGAAAGCATGTTGAGGTCTCCTTGATCAAGGCACTGAACCCCTAACTGCTCCGTGAGCATTATATGGTGACAGCTCATTGTTCCCATACAATACGATGGGTTAAAATGCAGAGAAATACAAATTTCCCCTCGTGAGACTGATAATCTATTTATTTATTTAGTTCTTTTCTTTGCATCATAGCTGATGATCCCATTTCCCCTTCACCACCGATACGTCTAGTACAGGGGGAGCATGGCTCATGAGGTAGAGCGGGCCATATGATAATTGGAAGGCTTCTGGTTCGATCCTCATTTCCCTTAGCAAGCGTATTGAAGGGTCCGTGTCTAAGATGCTGTTTGATGGAGAATAAAATGGGCAAATAGCATGGTCATCCTCTCCTGTCCTGCAGCACATCGTAGCGCTCAGTCATCCAGCAGATTTAGGTTAAGCTGTCGCTGTAGTGGTTTATGTGAGGTTGTAGGTCATGGCAGCAGGGCTCTGGAATCTTTGCAAGCCTTTATCTCTTGGATCTTATCTCGGGTTTTTTGGGTGGATCAGAGGGGCCTGTGATAGATTTGAGGCTAAGTCCTTATCTTTAGACCCTCCGAGACACTCCAGCTGATGGCAGGAGTTTCTCCTACCCTCAGCATACAGCTAAATTGTCAAAAAATGGAGATTGGAAAGGAAAAGACTTGATCTCAGAAGGATGCAGACATGATCAGGAAATAACGGCAGAGCAAAGCGTTATGTTTGAGCCATGCAGAGATGGGCACCGCTCGTCCATCTCAGAATGGAAACATGATGAAAACCAGCCCAGGGGTCATAGGGTCAATCCAGGGCTTCTCCTTTGAGGTGGTAGCCTAAACTTGGACAGGAGGTGCAGTTTTGCGTGTGTGCTGCATACCATGAACCCTGCGGACTTGTCTAGCGGAATACTTCCTGGCACTGCATTGGTAGCCCAGGGGAATGCAGCTGTTAAATGCCATCCGGTATAATTCAGTTTCCTCTGTCTCGTAACAGTCATTACAACCCCATCCCCCCACTCGTCCACCCCTTTGTCTTCTTAGATTGCTGAAGTACAGACCAATTATTTCTGCATTGCCTCTCATAAAGAACAGCTGGATCCTCAGCCCCACATATATATATTGAAGTAAATAAAAAAGTTTTGTATGTGTGTGGGGGGGGTCCTGTAAATCGCATTGTCTGGCAAAGAAGGAGCTGAGTGAGTAGAAATCGAATGGCTCAAACAAAGGAGGCATTGCAAATTGAGCAAGCAGTTTGGGGTCAGATGGAGGGGGTTTCTGGGGGGCATAGAGGAAATCAACAACAGCGGTTGCTAAGGAAGTGGCCTGGCTGTTAAATAGCTGCCTCAACAGCTGTTCATCATCGCAAGACCCCATAAGAGGCTAGGGGGGGGCAAGAATGGATGCAATCATAGCTGTTATTACAGCTTTCCTCATTGTTCCCTCCTTTCGCCATTTCACCTCATTACAAACCCACTCTGATCCTTTCACTTCAGTTCAGAGCGTCTGGCGTCCCACTCCGAGGTGCTGCGTCCTCACCTCACAAAACCTCCGGTGGAATAATAGTGACAGTAGGACACGGACGGTAGGGGGTCTGTGGAAGCCGACCTCCGCACATCATCAAAATAAATGGCAAGCTGAGAATGAGGTCATGCCAGAACATTCACAGAATGTCATTACTTATTTGCCGCTATATCAGATGTGGAAGCCGATCAGACAGAGGATTCATGCTGAAAGAGTTGCAGACACTGAGTTACACAGATGTGTTCTTCCGAGAATAAGACGACATTGTCTTTTGAGGAGACCACATTGTACAAATTTATCAAAGAGGAATGAAATTGCTTACATCTCTGTGTGGCAAAGGTTGTTTTAGGCTCGGCCTTGTTGTAGGAAAGAGAATGAAGGCATAACCAGATCCGCATGCCTTTCATGTTAACTCCAGTTTGAGATGTATTTACTGGGCTGTTGGCAATGGTTATATGATTTTTCTTTTGGTCATAGAATAAAATATGGGATTGTTTTTACTTCCCACATGACCAAGGCCGGTGGAATTTATTTTCTGCCTTTTACCCATCTTATTGTGTAGGAGCAGTGAGTGCAGCCACTGCAGGGTGCTCGGGGAGTCTTGCTTAAGGACATCTCGACACACTTTCTGCAGGGGTCGGGGATCAAACCACCGATGCCCGATTACTAGAAGATCCCCCTGTCCCCTGAGCTATGCTTTCTCTGATACTGACTGATTCTAAAACATTCCCACTTTATTTGATGCTGGCAAAGAGGATGGCACAACACAGATGAGCGGATATGCCAGGCCAGAACACTGCAGTCTGCAAGCCAGTGGCCACTCTTTAAAAGATGAGGATGTGCACATCCTTAATAGGGAGGAACGCTGGTTTGAACATTTGAGAGGTCATCATATCTATGTGAGGAGGAAATGACCATCCTTGAGTCATGGAAGAGCTAAGGGTATATCTGTCACCCTCTTACAATGCTGTGATTGCAGCCTATCTCCTATCCTTACTGAATACTACATGTGGCCATTCTAATTCTAATTAATGGCCACAGCATTGGCATATGAAACTGACTGCTGGTTTCAGTCATTATGAAACTGCACTGTTTAAGATCGGGGGACATCTGCAGTCAGCTTAGACCGATGACAAGATGAAACGTTTCTCCCGCTAAACTTTGTGTCCAAATGAACTGATTCAGCTTTCTTTTCTGTACCTGGATTATTGAGCACCCGTCAAGATATTTCCACTTTTTTTGGGGGGGGGTCACTTTTTCACACACTTTCTTCTTTATGTCCAGAGGATGGATGGGAAGGTTTTTAGAATAAGAACACTGTCGAGACTCCTCTAGCTCGCACGTTGAAAAATAGCACCATGTGCCACGGACTGACAGAATGGACATGATGTGTAGGCAGCTTGATTCAGTGGAAAGTTTTTAGCTCTTAATAGTAAATGGCTGTCCATCATAAACCCTTCCATGCATAGCAAATTAGTTTTGCCTGTGGTGGTGATTATGAGTGAGCAAGTCAGGCATGTAGATACCATATTTTCCTTGACATCCAACTGTTGTGTGGGTTATTGCTAAGTTTTGCTGAGCCCAATGCCCTTAGTGCAGCAGAGCCTGTTCTTCCACTGCTGTGACAGGAAAAGTCGCATTGACCCATGGGGTAAAGATGGGAACTAGCCCGCAGGCTCAGACAGGTAAACAGGAGACCTGGGTGGTTTATTTTGGAAGGGGATGGCGTTTTAGTGATGGGGGCTGGCGTGGTGTGTTCCTCGCAAAATACATTCTCACCGTCTTGAGCCGGGATACTGTTTATCATCTCACGTGCTCTCATCTTGCTGCGCAAAGACTAGAACAGGTATTACGATGTACGAGCTCACTCTCACCGACACAGATGCTCTCACCACGGTTTATGAGGAGTGGGAGAGAGTGTTGTTGACCTCATGCATTCTTAAACTAAAGCCAGACACAGGACTAGACACAGCCTCGTCTGAATGCCTGAATGCATATGTGTACATACTCATGAACACACACACACACACACACCACATGTCTCACCCCTACAGCACGTTCACATTGTCATCTAAGCCAGTATATTATCAGAGTGAAGCTCAGTAAAGCGGCGTGAGGCCTGTAACAAAGATTCTGGCAGACACAGCCCAGGGCCTCGTGCTCTCCTGTGGAGCAGACCACCCTATCTGTTCACGCCAAAAGAAATATTAAAAACACACCATCTCCTCTCCCATTCTCCTCCAAATTTATGGGTGTTGCAGCTCTTGCAAAGGAAGAAGTCTTTAGTTTGAAATTTTATGGTCCCACGTCTCATAAAATATGCTCGTCAAAGCTCCCTCCTCCGCGGAGGGAAATGTCGCGGAGGGCCCCGCAGTCTTTACGCACAATGATACAGCATCTTTGGAGCGGATTGCTGAGCTCGAGTGGTTGATGATTTTGTGATTAGCAGCAATCAGTGCTGATTACATTAACTTTAAGGAGCGAGTGATTTCAGTCACCTCACTCTCCTCCTCCTCCTCCTCGCGCTGTCTCCTGCTGTTTACCTCTCTGCAGCACACACCTCTACTCTTTTGTTGCCTGTTCAACTCACATGCCTCCCATTTCTGCCCATGGGTTTTTTGCGTGACTTTCTTTTGGCATTTTGCCATTGACTATGGATGGATGGATGGATGGATGAAAATTGATGGGAACAGCAATTATCAAATGCAATCCCCCAGATTTCATGCAAGTTTTTATGCTTGATTTAGATGAAAAGTAATTGGGGGTCCCCCACTGGCTCACCTGGTAGAGTCCATTCCACATAAGACTGAGTCCTTACCACAGTGGTCTTGGTGTGAATCTGACCCAAGCCCTTTGTTGCATGTCATCTCCTCTCTCTCTCCTGCCTTTCCTATCTCTCTCTCTCTCTCTCTCTCTCTACTATCCTATCAAATAAAAGTGGAAAAAAGATTCAATTGTGATTTTGATAAGATTTTCTGAATAGAAAAATGAAATGTTGATTGAATACAATAATATGATCAGCTGTTTCTTCTTATGAAAAGCGCCATCTTTTTTCTTTTCCATAATGACATTTATTCAGGTGTTGGATGGAAACATGACTGTTGTCTCTCTCATTCTTTCTCTGCATCTCCCCCCGCTCCTCCTTTTCACAGGTATCCATTCCCCACAGTGTTCAGCAGCTGCAGCAAGAAGGACCTCACCGCCAGCTTTGAAAAAGGTGTGGGCATGTGCCTTTTCAACATGCCCGAAGTCAAGGTGCTCTACGGTGGGCAGAAATGTGGCAATGGCTATGTGGAAGAGGGCGAGGAGTGCGACTGCGGAGAACTCGAGGCAAGCGTTCTGTCTATCAGAGTTAACACACACTGGGGTTTTTTAATCTACAGATTATTCACAGTCCATCATCATCCTAATTTCATCATCCTTCCAACAGAAGAGAAATGACCTTCCCAAGCTCATCTCTTTGCTTTTGGGTCTTAGTTGAGTATGCTGCCCAAATTCTACAAATGATTCATACATGACGCTTTTGAAAAAAATTCTGTATTAACAGTAACACACTGTAAACCACTTTTTTTATCAAAGCAAACATAAATAGCAGTTGATCTGGGTTGCAGGGGATAAAGCATGGGCCTCTCATAATGCAAAGCCAGTCTTCAGAGAAGGGGCTTATTTAGTGTGAATTTATTCACAGTCAGAGCACTACTGAAGTGTTTGGGAGGAGGAATGTCTGTTCACGATACAATTCACTGAGAGGAAACATTGCTGACAGCTCCATGCTGTCAACTAGTAAATGATTAAAATCAGTGTGCATTGGCATGCACATTCATAATGGTGGCTCACATTCTGGATATCTAAGACTGCAAAATGACAAGCCATGTTAATTGTTATCCAGTTGATAAACAGCAAACATTATGAAATATAAAGAAGGCTTTTGATATGAACTAAAATGATTTCTGTGGTTATGTAATATGCCTAGTGCGATAAGAAAGAATACCATTTTTGTCCATCACTATTTATTTGGCTCCAGTTATACCTTTGTGCCCAGTGAGTCTGCTGTGTAAGCCAGCATGCATGTTGTGGCTTCACCTTGGGTCAGGCTTGGAGTGGTCACGTCCCTGCCAAAACAAAGATCTGACATGAGTTCTGCAGCACCCAGCCAGCAGCATCAGTAAAGCTCTCCAGAGAGCTGGACTGTACTGAGGCAGGCTGGACCAGGTCAGCGTCTCAGGCAGCATCTCTCTCTGCCATTAAAAAAACTTAATTAAAAAGCCTTGCTTTCTTTTCCCTGCAATCTCAGGCACATTATAACAACGTGATTCATCTGCTCTAATAGCCCTGGGGAACATGTGAAGGATCATAAATGGCTTTCTAGGCTGAAACTAGCTCTGAAGGTCCCATCTTGGCAGCACTGTCCCCTACTAGCACAATTCATCTACTCCTTCACAGTTCTCTCTTCACTGTTCTGTATAGTACCTTCAGTCCATTTACTGATGGTAAAAGAGAAAGAGAGAAAGTGAGCCCAAGAGATTCTAGTCATTTTGTAATTGTGTTATATTTAGTTTTCACAGTTTCACACACACGCACACGCTCGCGCTCGCGCCCGCGCGCACACACACACACACACACGCACTGAGAATTTGTGATGATTTTCAGCACCTTTCTATCTTCATCAGGAAGAAGGAGAGTTGCTGAACGGTATTGTGCATGAACACTAACATGAAACAGATGGACCTCAATGGTGAGAGAGGATATGTTACACTGATGGGAGGCTAAGGGTCTCTCTGTCCCTCTCTCTCTCTCTCTCTCTCTCGCTCTCTCTCTCTCTCTCTCTATGTCGGTCTGTCTCTCTGTCTCTCTCTCTCTCTCTCTCTCTCTCTCTCTCTCTCTCTCTCTGTCTCTGTCTCCTTTGTTGGTACACCCTCTAGCTTATGTTTCCATGGGGCTGAGTAGGGTTATTGGTCACATCAGACGGAGAGGTTGTTTTGAGAGGAATAGGAACTGGTGTTTCCTGACCTCTGCCAGGGCTGGGAGGAGGTATGGAACATAGCTCTGTCCTCTCCCATAAAACCATGTAAGCGTGTTTTGCTGGGGGTGAAATGTGATCTCTGTTAAAAAAAATCAACAACTTTCTTTTCCTTTTCTTTCTCCTCCATTTCTCTGCTTGCATTTATTTTCCTATTTCTTCTCTCTTCTGCTATTTCTCCCATAAAGGAGTGTGTGAATCCCTGCTGTAATGCCACTACTTGCACGTTGAAGGGTGATGCCGTTTGTGCCCATGGCCAGTGCTGCCAGGACTGTCAGGTAGAAAGCAGACACCCATCATTTTTCCCCGTCAAAAACTGTAAATAAAGTTTACATGATGCCACACTTTGCATAAAAAACAAGTGTCTCAAAGATGAGTTTTGGATTTCTGTTGACTTTGAGCGACACTATAGACATAAGTGGTAGTGCTTTGTGGAAGAAGGGAGCTTATTGCCATAAACTGTAGATTCACCCTCTGATAGCTTTATTTTGAAGAGAAGAGTGAGAGATATAGGTGTGTTTCGGGAAACTGGCTGTTTGCAAGACACACAGTAATGAGGTAATGGATCTGTAATTGTAGCTTGGTATTCAGTTTGTGTGCCATAAATAGTTTCGACAGACTTCATGAGGAATGTGACCTGGATCACTTGGAGTCTTAATGTAGCAATTGTATAATGCTCTCGATGATCTTCTCATTAGATTATGTTGATTGTACAGAGGCATCATGGTTTAAATTGACACTGATCATTTGGAAAACTCCTCGTAGAAGCTTTACATTAATGTTGTGGACACACTCATCCAGTGCTATATGTTTTATTCTTGTTTATTTTCCATCTGTATCTGAACTTGATGTTTTCTGTATCTTTGTCTTTGTTGGTATATCTTCTGGTGGACTGTCTGTATCTGTGACTGCATGTAGTTGAAGCCAGCGGGCACGCCATGTCGTGAATCAAGTAACTCTTGTGATCTGCCAGAGTTCTGCACTGGGGCCAACCCCCACTGCCCTGCAAATGTCTACCTCCATGATGGCCATGCCTGCCATAATGTGGATGGTTACTGCTACAATGGCATCTGCCAGACCCATGAGCAGCAGTGCGTCACACTATGGGGCCAAGGTAAGTGGACGTCAGACCGTTCAGTGGTATGTGGATGTTTCACTGTAACCGTCATTGAATTTACAGTAATACCCTTCAATGTGTTGTTCAGGAGCCAAGGCAGCCCCAGGCATCTGCTTCGAAAGGGTCAATTCAGCAGGAGACCCCTATGGCAACTGCGGGAAGGACTCCAAGGGCTCCTTTGCCAAATGCGATGCACGGTGAGGCCAAATGTTCCATTTTCATCACTGCGTCCTATCCGACATGAGGGTCAGAGGAATAGAAAATAAATGCATTCATCAAGTTCATCGAATTCAATGGAAGTGATTGAAATCGGTCAGACTTTTTTTGTTAGTTAGTTTGTTTTTGGTGTAATTGTCTTCAGCAGGAGCATTATCGACCACCTCGTAATTGAAATAATTGCTTGAATGCCAGAGAGTTGGTCTGAATGAGATGGATTGTCTTTATATCCTGAAAGAAAGGTTGCAGAGTCGGTCTGCCTGATGCTATGTTTGGTTAACTTCAGCTGCAAGTTTGAAACGTCTCTCACACTCTTGCCTTTAAAGAGTACAAATCCTCCTTGTTCAGCAGTTTCCCTAATTAGAGAGCGAGCGTCAAAAGAAAAATAGTTGCATTTTTGGGCAGGTTTGGGAAAACTGAGCTGAAGTGTTGATAAATGTATAAATTGCTGTTGGTTTTTTTACTGTTTTGTATGTCATATTTACAGAGATGCTAAGTGTGGCAAAATTCAGTGTCAAGGAGGAGCCAACCGCCCTGTAATTGGCACCAATGCCGTTTCCATAGAAACAAACATCCCACTGCAGGAAGGGGGACGGATCCTGTGCCGGGGGACTCACGTCTACCTTGGTGATGATATGCCTGATCCTGGACTGGTACTGACTGGCACAAAGTGTGGAGATGGGATGGTAAGCCATAGCTATTTCTAGTGTGAACATGAAAAAAAATGAAACTGCATTGCCTGAAAACTAGACAGCGACAGTGGAAATCAACAGCGGTGAGGAGTGACCTCAGATTATAGCCAAGACTTCAAAAGAGAGTTTTCGGGTGTGTCAACGTATCACTCCAGGGTTAGCAGGCTATGATGGTCAAAAGACACATGTTATAGATTTTCCACAGATGTTCATCGAAGTTTTCATTAATAAGGTTATTTGGAGTACTCTGGGGGTTTTTTTTGGTCGTCTGTAAAACCATTGCTCACTACATTGATCCATTTAGTTCACTGAGACTGCAAGCCTCCACCCTGAAGGGGGATCCAGCCTCTGCCCTCATCTGTCAAGGATTTTGGCAGGGCTGTCCTTGCCCACTATTGCCAAGCCTATCTTCACATCCAGCTTGGATTTATTTTGGGTGGGGTGCCTTCAGTGAGTCCACACCACACAACTTGTAAACTCCTTTGAATATGCTTTTAAAAAGTGAAAAGGGGGTTGATGTGTTTTATATTATGCTAAGTTGTTTTATAGCTGTAATAGTTCGTCAGCATGTACATACGTTAACATCAATGGCAGCAATGGATCGGTTTTCCTTCCCTATCCTGGACTTAAAGTTTGAGATATATTGCTCGGATGCTTGGTGTGGTCAAACTGTTGCATGTGTATGCTTGAGTGATTATTCTCATGTCTATTTTAGATGTGTCTGAATCGACAGTGCCAGAATATCAGTGTCTTTGGCATCCACAAGTGCTCAGCGAAGTGCAGTAGTCATGGGGTGAGTACAGCCTCCATTTCCATCTCATGCAATGAGGCAGAACCCACCATGTTGAAATCATTCAATATCTATTCGATCCTATGTAGAGAAAAGCCCCCACCCAGTGCAGCTATTTGCTGAGTGTCACATGTCATCCTCTTCAGAAGCTCACTGACATATAATATGTTCAAAATATGGTATATATGTTCTGGGTAAGTATCATAACAATGCCTTACAATCAATAATTCTGGCTGCTGAAAGGTGCAATCAGTTAGACAAAATGGCTTCATGTATGATCAAAATCAAGTGATATTCGTCGTAGTTTGACTCTCAGGCAGTTGACCTTGTTCCCCAAGCTGTACTGAATATGAAGGCTGAGCTTTATTTGGCCAAACCTCTGAAGCAGTGTCATGCTGTGTGACTTTGAGGTTGGGACCTTAGATAATGATTTTTTTTTTCTATTTCACTTCTCTCAAATCCCCTCCCATCAGATGTTTGAAGAGGTCCTATTTCAGGTGGAATATGTGGCTTTGTAGTCATGCCTTTAAATTCACTGGTGAGTCCCAGAGGCTTTGATTCAGGCTAATAAAAAGTAAGCCAATGAGGCAATGAGGAAATGAGGAAATGAATCAAACCATTGCATCATTTACCATCGCTTCAAAAAAAAAAGTCCAGTCATCACACAGTCACCTTCATTTGTCTCAGTATAAATAAAGACCCCTTTCTCTGCAAAAGCCATAAGTACTGTTTCACTCAATAACGAAACAAAAATAAAAAATAAAAAAAAGACTTTGCCCCCTTCACACACAGGGCACCCCGACACACACAGATCAGATCAAGATGTTGTATTTCAGAGAAGCCCACAGCTGCTACCAATTAGCCCACTAGGGAATCCTCTCATGCTTTTTTCCATCTTTCTGTGTACAGGACAAGAAGATGGAAAAAAAAATGTGAGAGAACGTTCTGTGGGCGGGAGATTGTCAAAAAAAGGGGGGGGATGAGGAAAAAGCTGCAGCTTTTTTATGCCAAGAAAGCCTTGTCATGTGGACCCGGGTGGTGTGGGATGTAGAGGAGTGTGACCCTAAGTGTTTTAGAACGCAAGCACGTTCAGACATATGTGTCTGTTAGCCATGGCATTACTCATGTCTGGAGCCAGTCTCATAAAAATGGCCCACCCTCTTTTTTTTTCACCTGTTTTGTCATCTTGCCGAAGCGGTTTGCCACATTTATGGGTCGTTTTTAGATTGAGGATTTATGATCAACAGAGCAGCGTCACTGCAATGACACCAATATTGCTGCTTGACTTTGATTTTTGGGTGCTCTTAGTAATGGGACAATATTAACACAAGTGATAATGGAACACATCACTGAAGTCATTAAAGTACATCCTTCCATAATAAATAGAGGATGTGATGATTGGAATAAGGAGGTTTTATGACAAGTGAGCTGGTGTTAGGGTCAAAATTTAAGTCACATATTGGCCCCAATGGTTATAGCTATGATGAGGTGTTGCTCACTCGAAGCATGAACCAAAAGTTGTTGTGACCGACACTCAAATGTAATTATTGACAGTGGCAATGACCATAAATCACACAATATCATGGGAGAGAGATCTCTCCTCTGTTGCTCTCCCTGAGGCTTCTTCCTATTTTTTTAAGGGAGTTGTTCCTTATCTGATGTGAGGGTCTAAGGACAGGATGCAGTGTTACTGTAAATCCCATTGAGACAAATTTGTGATAATGGGCTATAGAAATAAAATTGACTCCACTCCACTCTAAACTTGCCTTTGCATGCACTGTGGGTTAGGACTGCACACTGCATGTCAGAATGGACTGTGTCTTTGCTGAAACCTAGACTGAGAACCCAGCCCTGACAACGGCAATCTGTGATCATCTCGTTCATTCTGCTCTTTTCTGGGTCATGCAGGTATGCAACAATAATAAGAATTGTCATTGCGAGGCCCACTGGGCCCCCCCATTCTGTGACAAGGCAGGATTCGGAGGGAGCGTAGACAGCGGTCCCATGAGATTAGCAGGTAAGAGATCCTTACAGAACATATAGGGGCTGATCTGATGTATAGTTGTTCATGCCTTGTCATGTTGTACGCAAGGATTGACTTACTATCGGTGATGGACTCTCAGAACACTTCCACATTATTAAACTGTCCACGTCATTGATTCATAGTATGGCTCAAATGAAATCTGAGTATTCCTAAAAAAAATATTTTTCTATTTTTCTGTTTGCAAAATGTTTGGTGATAGTTAATTGAGGTGAATATCAGCGTAAACCTCAAATGAATGTAAGAAACGTTGATGGGGGCATGGATTAAAATATATTTTCAGTTGAAATTGGCATAAAAATTGAAAGACAATTTCCACAGATTCTGTTTGAATTTGTGTTGTGTGCAATCAGCAGATGATAACTGAACACTTTGTGGGGGATGTGTAAATATCATAGATAGGCCTATTAACGTTGAAAAAAGGTGAAATAAGTATAAACAAAACTTGAAACCCCTTAGGAATATATAAAAACAGATTTTCTTTATAAGTCCCAATTTATCATGGGGCAGCATGGCTCAGGGGGTAGAATGGGTCATCCGGTAACCAGAAGATCACTAGTTTTATCCCTGGCTCCTCCAGAGAGTATGTTAAAGTATCCTTGACCAAGAAACTGAACCCCTCATTGCTACTGATGAGCGGATTGGCTCCTTGCATGGCAGCCTCCGCCAGCAGAGTATGACTAAAATGATAAAGCGCTTTGAGTGGTTGGTAAACTAGTGAAGCACGTATAAAGTCAGTCTATTTACCTCGTAGTGTGTGTCTCCTCTCTCCCTATGTGTCCCTGAACAGACAATGGGAGTCTGACAGTCGGCATTCTGGTTGCTCTCCTCACCGTCCTCGGGGCTGGTCTTATCATCTGTGTCAAAAGGAAAAACCTGCTGGGCCAGCTTCTCAACAACAAAAAGAACCCAATTGAGAAGCTCAGGTGCCTTTGTTGCTTACATTCTCAAGAGTGTCGGTACCCTTTTGATTTCATGGCTTTTTGACTGCATTGCAGTCCACATCAAATGAAACTCACTTCACAATAACTTCATCTGGCCCAGAGGGGGAATTAAGAGCCTGGCAAAGTACTTCCTTTAGTACTATGCAAGATTTTAGCCTTCTTTACTAGGAACACAACACAACAGCTAATACATTACACTATACATTGGTGGCTTTATGATACTCAACAGCACAAATTCCACAGCATGACCACACAATCAAACACTGCATGGTGCAACTCAAGATGGCGTTGACCACAAGATGCCATGATGAAAAAATCCATGCGATTGCCTCCGGTGGCGTAGGGGGCTAAGACACCTATGTTCAGTACATCTCTGTATCATGCAGTTGGGTGTTCGAATTCTGGCTGTGCCATCTCCAACCCCACCAGAGGTCCATAGTTAGTGGGTCATAATGGGCTAAGCCTCACATGGGTATAAGGGTTAGGTTGGATAAAGTATTCTGGGTTCACTAGTGTCCCCCTCTGGGTCGTCCAGGCCTCTTGGTTAAGTGAAGGGAAAGTACTCTGCTTCATTCTCCTCTGACGGCCAAGCACTGTGCTTTCCCCACCAGACCATGATGTGTGGACTAGTGAGGACTAGTGGTCATGTGACTTGGAGAAAACACATGCTACCACTTCCTCCTTCCTATGGACATTCTAGGGGGGCATCAAAGCGACAAGTCCATAGGCAACTTGGGGAATTCAGGTGGGGAAACGGGGGATCAAATTTGCGAAGAGAAAAAAGTCCTATACAACACAGCATTACTACACGATGCATTTCAACCTCATAGAGGGGGTTTTTACATTTCCCGTACCCCAGCTGTTCCATTGCCAAGAGGAAATACGCATGTAGATAAATGCAGCACTTATGCGAGATAGAAGTAAGCCTGCGGTGGTAACAATAGTAGAAACCCC